>JAPYZL010185199.1:0-18520 GCA_030522825.1 Platygaster orseoliae
CTATTGAAGCAAAAAACGCGATTTTGCGCTAAATTTTCCGCCATTTTTTAAGTAAAAAACTACCTAAATATAAAAATGGAAAAATTTGAAAACCGTAGGAGCAAGGCATTTTATACCAAGAAAATATGTTCCAAGTTTGAAAGGAATCGGTCGAGTAGATTTTGCAGAACCGTGTTCACAGACTCAAAAAATTGGTTTTCAGAAAAACGCGTTCATAGTTTGTTTATTTCTCAATTCTCAAAAAATTTGAAAAAAATATTTTTTTGTTACTTACATTGAATCATCAATTGATTTGAAATTGAATTAAACTTCAAGAAAACGTAAAAAAAGAAAATCGATTTTCTGAATCTGCTTATCCCTTACCCCCGTAATGGATTGTAAAATACGAAAAGTACTAATAGTTGCGATTTTGATCGAACCTGGAGTCTCAGAAAATTCGTAACTCAGACAGTTTAGTTTTTTTATATTTATTAGAGCCATAATACCAATTTCCAAGCATTGTCTTATTTTAACTTTATGACGATGATTGTTAATTTCAGTACATCGTAGAAAGCGAATGAATTCCTGGTATGATATTTTTTTTCTCTTTATTTTGATAGTTTTATGAGAGATGCGATCATACGAATATTTTCTATCAAAAATTTATTAATTTGTTCAATCACTAAAATAGAACAAAAAACTACTGAAGTTACTAAAAAAACAATTAAAAATCTTCAAGCGCCAATCTCTGTATTTAAAAAAAAAATTGTTCTTGTAAAACTATTTAAATTGTTATAGGTTATCAAACTTTCAAAAACTTTTAAGCAGTATAAACTGTCAAAACTATCACATTGGTAAAAAAATAAGGAAACTGTTAAAATATCGAAAATTACAAAATCTTAAAAAAAAGAAAGAAAAACCGTTTAGACTGTGATTACTGTAAAAATTCACATGTTCAATATTTTTCTGATATTTCCGAAAAAAGCACAACATAATTTCGACTTGGAGTACATTTTTTGTTTCATGCATGCAACGTAGCAGCATCCTACGTATTTAAAAAATACTGGAAAGTACATAAATATTTATTATGCAGTTGTTTTAATTTTACTCATTACTAAAATTACAAAAATGTCGAAGATTTTTTATCGAATCCGATATTCATATGAGAAATGCGATCGTACTAATTTTTCCTCTCAAAAATTTACTAAACTATTCAACTGCTAAAACAGAAAAAAAATACTAAAGCTACTTAAAAAACAATGAAACATTTACAACCTTCAATCTCTGTAACTTAGAAAAAAATTTTTTCTTGTAAAACTATTCAAATTGTTATAGGTCATTAAATTTTCCAAAACTTGTTAGCAGTAGAAACTATCAAAACTATTACACAAGTAAAAAAAGTTTAGAAAACTGTTGTAATATCGAAACCCTGACAACCCAGATGCAACGCTATAGCGTTGCAGATTTCGTTGCACTTTTTAAATCGTTAGAAATACAATTTAGTAAAGTCCATGCAAAGGAGAACTATTAAATATTGTAGCTTAGAGATTTCTACACCAGTATTAATGCAAAACTTACCGCAAAAAATCGTAAAATAGCATTTATTTCAAGTTAAATAAATTACGTGACATATGCATAACTGATTTATTTAACGTTCAATAAATGTTAATATAGCGTTATTTGTAGCGGTTTTCTTGGCATAACTGATGCAGAAAACTCTACTCTACCAAATTCTACCAACGTTTCATGTGTGACCTCTTTCAAAAAATATTTATTACGAGTTAAAAAGTGCAACGGAAAGTGCTACGGAATAGCGTTGCATTAGCGTAGCATTTAGGTTGTCAGGGAACTTGCAGAAACTTGCAAAAAAACTGTTCAAACTGTCATTACTGTAAAAACTCACATTTTCAAAATTTTCCTAATATTTCCAAAAACAGCACATCATAATTTCAACTCGAAGTAAATTTTTGGTTTCATGCAACGCTGTAGCATTGTACGTATATGGTAATAGAAAGACCGTAAGATGAATCATTATTATTCAGTAGCTTTCATTTTTCCGAGGATTGTGAGAATCCGTTTGACCCAGGTCGCGCGAAGTTTCTGTTGCCGTGTATCTCGGCTACGTATGTCACGGGCACATTTACAATTACCGAGCGGTAAATGAGCGAATTTCCAACGACGAACGGCCTGCGGCCACCTCGAACCTCACTTCTCTCGCGCGCTCATGTGTACACGCAATCACTCAAATGCGGTTAAAGAAACAACAATAATGACAACCGGCGTTACGTGATGTCTTTATACCCTGAAATAAATGGTTTGCAGAGTCGTAAAGACGAAATCATTCGAGTTTCCAACGTTTCAGACGTGATTGCCTATAAAATTGTGGACTCAGAAAATTGAAATAATCTTAAAAATTATGCATGATAGGTGGAAAATTAGAGTCCTTGAATGGAAACCATGGATAGCAATTTTCTCGATGATTAAATGGAGATAATTTGAAATTGTAGGAAATGTTTGATTTATAAACGAGGAAATTTATGTATTAATTTGTAACTTTTTTTTGTGTCCTAGCTTTCAAAGATAATAATTATTATTTGTTGAATTTGATGAACATGTAACGATTTTTTTTATTTATTGGATACTTTATGAATTATTCAGATTTTCATTGAAAAGGAAAAAGTATCATCAAGCAGGTTTTGAATAAATGTAATTATGCACGCAATTTTGAATTAAGAACGATGTCATATCAATCGTACGAAATTATTTAAAACTTTGAAAATCTTCTTCCTTAAAAAAATTTTCAGAAATTTTCTTGAACGTGATTCAAAATATTGAAACTTTCGAATTTGATAAAAATTGGTCGAACTCGTAAAGTTCTTCTGTAATTTTTACTGTTTTGTACTTTTTGCAGATTTAAAAAAAAAAAAAAATCTAGTGCAAATTGCAAAGAAAATATCAGAATTCAAAGAATCCATAAAATAATGAAAGTTTTCAAAAATTGTATGAATTTTATGAATTTCCATTAATTTATTAATAATCTTAAAACTTTTTATTATCCCATTGTTACTTTTAATTTGCGAAATGAAGAACATAATATAAGTTATACATATTTTTCTAATGTTGTTGAAAATTTTTTAAATTTATCAGATTCTTCAAAGTTTTGAATACTATCCAAGTCCTTCCGATTTTATAAAAAAAAACGAATTGAAAATTGTGACGTCTGTGATTACTTTGAACTGACCGAAGTTTGAAACGATTCATTAGACTAACAGTTCCAACATATTTTACAGCTATAAAAATTTTTTTTTAACTTGAAAAGATTTTGGAAAACTGTTCAAACATTTGAAAATTTTATACGGTAGGTATGTATAAAAATTGTCATGGTTGTACAGTTATTGAGTTTTAACAATAATAAGAGTTACTGTAGCTCATTGGACAGCGTATAACAGTTTTGACTGTTAGAATAAAATATTTTGTTGTGTACAATTTGTTTAACATTTCAAAGTTGATAAGTTAGTATTCCTAGTTTATGACATTTTTTACAGATCTTTCTATAAATTAGACAAGTCTATCTATACAGGTTTTAATAAATTTATTTTATGTTTTTGTATTATTAGTAATTAGTTTTTTAGTTTCATACCGATTTTCATGATTCTTATGTATATTTTGTTTATTTTTAATGCAGGATTGTCAAAAAATTTCTAAAAAATCAATCTATAGGAAAACCTACGTACTACTGTATATATTTTTTCCTCCTCTGAATCTTTCATTCCCAGCAATATATTTCCATGATTATTAAAATCCTGTTAAAAAAATTTTTGTATCTACCTAACTTTACTTCAGTTCACACCTATCTACATTTATTATCATGAATTTGCAACGTTTTTCGACCCCATACATTGTAAATAATCTCAAATAACTACTCTCAAATAAGCGTTCCCACGCACAAGGTTATGTCGTGCCTTCAATAGCTAAAAACGAAGAAAACCCCAAGTTCAACAGACCAGATAAAATTCAAGCCAACTCCATTTACCTAGGCTAAAAGCTACTTTTCAACCTTTTAGATGTCGGACTATAATTACCTCCGCAATTATCTCCATTGCGATAAGTATTGCATATGATGCATCGAAAATGGAAGGCTAATTTCGAAACAGTTACTCCATACGAAAATTAGAATATTCGACTCCTCGAGACCCCGCAAAATTTTTATTATGATGCTCGTACCATGGAAAATCTGCATCTCAGTTTTCTCATTTTTCCCGGAAAAACTCTTCTGGTCTAGTTATAAAAACACGAGATTGAATTTTGCAGAGAATCTGAGATTTTACTGTTCTTTTGCAATATTCTTCTCTGAACATGATTATTTGGAATATGAACTGTTCATTTAAACTTCAGGTTACAGGTGAAAATGTTTTTATAAGTCTCTGATTTTCTCGACGTGGAAAAATGTGGATAAAAAATCTGGGAAATCTTGTCGGAACGCAATTTTCATGTCATTTTGATGGGAATATTGTTTTCCTTAGTAATTCAGAATATTTAAAAAATTCTTACAAAAAATTGCACGGATTATTTATATCTTGCGTTTATTATTTTTAATCGTGAAATTTAGGGCGAATTATTAGAACAAATGTCAGTGGATTACTTCGTGGACAATATAAGAAATATTGGTACTTGACAATGACTCTCCGAGCTACACAAAAGTCCAAATCCCTTTGATGTGGGACCTTGGAAGGGTTCACTTGATTGAAAAAATTTTGTAAAAATGAAAAACGTCGGTCTAAAAAATACGTTTGTGTGACGAGAAGTGATTGCTGTGAGTGGCTTTGAAAGACGAAAGTTGGAAAATGAAACTTTACGAATTTTCATGCGAATTTTTTGTTCGAATAAAATCTGTAAAATCTGCTGCTTCTGCTTTTGACGTCTTTTATTGGAATAAAATGAAAAGAATTTCAGTTAAAATATTCCTAAATGTTCTTATTATCATGATCTTATAAGAAGATTAAAAAATTTGTTAATTTTTTGCAGATGTTAAACGAGGACTCTCAAGAGTTAGTGATAGACATGCAAGTTTGTAGCAATTCAGAAAAATTATTTGAAAATACATTAAAACCAAGTTTAGGACTCAATTCAATATTTGAAGTTGAAATTGTTATTGATGTATTAGGTTTTTTTGGAATTAGAACTTGAATTTTTGTAACATCAAGTCTTGTAATTTCGACAATCATTGTGGGTACCTTATGAAAATTTCTATCGCACTGAAAAATAACATCTAGTAATTTTACAATGATATACTGTACTATGAAATCAGTCTAAAGTATTGTAATTTTCGTTTATTATTTATTGCATTTTTTGTTACAATATATTAACATTGTAAAATGATATTGTCGTAGGTGATAAATTAGAGTTCTTCTAAAAACTCATAAATGTATTGCGGTTTGAACTATACTTCTGTTATAGCAATTGCAATATCATATTCTATTATTCTGTTGATTGACAACTCATAAAAAACTATTTATTTTTTCCAGATTTAACATCTCTACACGTAGGTTTTTTTTTGCAATATTTTAGTGTGCTTTTTAGTGTGATATCTTGTTATTCGAAATTCTTGACATTAGTACAGTATATTGTAAATTTTACGAAATTACATGAATTTCTGTTGAATTTTGATTACATATTATTACCTATTATTATCTAAAAAATGGAGAAAGTGGTAAAAATTTTTAGAAACATACAAAAACGTAGGAATACTGAAATGAAAAGCTAAAAATACTAGAAACAGGTACGAAATCCTATAAATACTAAAAAAATCCTAAAGTAAAAAAACCCTAGAAAATACTGAAAATCTTTCGAAATTTGAATTACAGAGCAACAAATTCTTGTAATTTATGTAGCAATCAACGAAAATACTAGAAATTAGAAATTCATAGACATACTATAAATCTTTCGAAATTTCATAAATAGTAAATGAGAGAAATTCTATAAATCTATCAACATTTAAAAACAATGTATATTTATTGATTTCCAAAATATACGAGACTTCTACTATAATCTTAGAAAGCTAGGTATAAATTCATTGGAATACGAAAAATGTTTTGAAATAGTAAATGACGAAAAAAATTGTAAATAAAGTAAATTGACCATGAATCTGTATAAAAGATACTGTTTTCTAAAAAATCAATGAAAATACCCAAACTTGTTGTAATTTTCAATTCTATATTATGGAGATCAAGAAATCTATAGAACGATTAAAAAAGATACTGGAAATTTCTAAAAATACGAGAAAACCATAATAAATGCTTGAAAAAAAAATACAATACCAAATTTCGAAAAATTTATGATTTATTTATGTATAAGTAAATATTTTTGCAAATATCTATAATAATATCCAACATTTTTAGAACTTTGTTTCCCAATACATCGAATTCTAGAAAGCTGTATAGAAATCCGTAATTAAATATGAAAAATTCTTAAAGTTTTAAAGTAGGGAAAATATTTATAAACCTTAGTTACTTGAAAACCAGGAAAATTCAATTGCAGTATGAATATTAAAAATTTATTGAAAAAACGTGGCACTCTGGACTTTAAAAATGGTATAACTTTAAAATTCAAAAAGTTGGTAAATGGTTCTCTTGTAACTATATGGATAAAGATAAAAAGTTCTGAAATCCCGAAGGGAAAACATTTTCCTAAAAAACCCCTCCCGGAAATTTCTTCTGCCTACTCCTTTGGCTGAAGCTCCTGCAAAAATATTACTCTGTACAACAAAATTTGAAAAATAGTTTGTGACAAAAAAATTTTTTCAAAAAAAGCATAGTATTACACATCCTAAGCCCTTTTTTTATGTTGTTCTGTAATTTATTAGTTCAAATTCCGGAATTCTTTAAATAAGAAATATTCATGATAATCCTGAAAACAAAAAAAAAATAGATTCCAATAATCATATAAAAAAAAAAAATTAACCATAGTCAAAAATTATGTTTACTCCTCTAGTAAATAATTTTTTTTTTTTATAATTATTATTCTTGTAATCAATTTCTAGATTCTACAAAATGTTCAAATTGCCTGTGTTTTAAAAAATACAATGGAAATTCACCTAGCTACAAAATCACACATACAAAAAATTTTTAGTATTAAAATCACAGAAATTTACTATTTTGAAAAAAATCGTATTTTTGTCGGCAGAAATTTCTTTGCCACCTAAAGTATTGCACATCTTTTACCAAAATTGATCGATTCAACCAATGAAATCTACTGATTGACAAGTGAACAACTTCGGTCAATTTGAAACAGTGAAATACGAGCAACCAGTGAAAATCTACTGTTTCAGATTTAGAGAGGAGTGTTATACAATATCCACGCGACAACGGATTATTCGTCAGCCGTTAAAACACCAGATTCGTATCCCGATTAATCATATTCTCCTCGTACGGATTTACGGCCAAATTTATGAACTCCGTTCCGCGGCACAATTAATCTCGCGTGCTCGTAACATCTCTATATATCGAATACGAACTTGCCGAGTGCCCAGAACGAGGTCGCGGGACTTTTAAGAAGCCACGAAAAAGTGTTTTTATCGCCCGATGACAGGCACTGTGGAGAAGATAAATAATTACGTTATTGGCCATCAACGTTTCGCACCGCGCTCGTGTTAAGACCGCGCGAAGTAGGCCACTTTTACCCTTGTAGCACATGTTCGCGCTCACGATCCGGATCATGGGACGATTTCGTGATGAATGATCTCGTAAAAAAATTTCAAGGCCCCGCGTGAAATAACTTCCACGGATTCCAGGCGAGTAATTTCGCGACGGCAGGCATCGGGACGATTGTTTATTTACGCCGGGAAAATACATTATTTATTTGGGTGGTGGTTAATTGAAACGTATGGTACGGGGAACTGGAATGCGGTTCGTTAGTGTGGAAGCAAAAAGCGATGAGTTGGTTTTTTTATTGCTTTCGGAGTAAGAGCGACGTGTAATTATCGAGGTCCTTGTTAAAAAAGGGGAAATTGTGACCAGGATGATTTTTTTTATTTAGGAAATATGGTGTTTATATTTTTATTGGAGATTGTGTTTTATTGGATTTTAATACGTTTTATTTGAAAAGACAAAATATTTATTGTTTTATAAAGATTGATTGCAAATTCGTGTCTGAATAATCATTATCTGACGATTTTTCGGCATTGTGGGTTACATAATTTTTACGATTTTTTTTTATGTAAAATTATAGATGAGTAAAATTCTTAGAAATACCTTGGACAAAACTTATCAATTGACGAATCCTGAAGATATTTGTTTGAATTAAATATTTTTACTGATATTTAAAGAAACTGTGAATTATCGCCGTATGACTAAACATTTTGGAATTTAAAAAGTTTTCAAGATCATTTATGGTTTCTGTAGGTAAGAGTGTTCTGACGAACTTGAAATTTTTATCTTTTAATTTTGAAAGTTGTCAAAATATCGGAAGGTATTTTATTTATTCATTGTTCCTAAATTTTAAAGAGATTCATGAATTCGTAAATATCATTAGGATTTTCCGTTACTTTATATACTATTCAGTTTTTTTTAAATCTTTGTCAAAAAAATAGATAAAACATTGTGCACAACTCAACATGAATAACTGTACGAAGGAAACTGAATTCCACTTTTTATTTGTTCACTTAAAAATTGTACTATAATTTTTTTTTATGTTTTGTACAAAAAGGAAAATTATTCGCATTTACCAGTTTTCAAATTTCTTCTGATTTGAAAACAGTACGTTCAATCCTACCCTGATTTTCTATAGTAAAGACAAGAGGATTTATCATGTTGTAGAACAATGTACGCGTCCAGATAATGTATGCTATTTGAGGTAAAATTTCTATAGCTTGTAGAACGAGCCTTTTATCACTGAACCGAATTTTCGAGTACGTATTATCATTCAGCAACGTTTTTCTGGATTGCTTGGAAAAGAAATTATTCATTAATTATTCTTCTAAATTATAGGTTTTCCCCACAAATTCTTCTCACAAAAATGCATATTTAAAGGGAACAATACGAAAGTAACTTTCTTATTAATATTCAATAGCATTTTAATCAAAAGATTCTCAGAAACTACAATAAACAATTAATTCAAGTAAGCCAAGCAAATTGGTATCGACTTCAGGATAATTGGTTTTTTTCGATACTTTGCGTAGTTTTCTGAATTCTCAACTTTACAACAATATTAATGATAAATCAGTTTGAGATAGTAGGATGAAAAATTTCATAAAACATTATGACATGAAAACATTTAATTTTTGTGATGGAAACAAATGTAGGTTCAATGCGAAAGTTTGTTGGGTGACATTACGAATAATGAAACTGATTGTTGTTCACGTAGCTAGAAAAATTTTCACTTATCTTAACATATTATTAAACAAGTGAGAGTCATGTTAGTGTGTCATCAAGCCACGATTTTCACTTTTCTTGACCTAACCTGCCTGAGAATTTTCTCTGATTTTACTTGAAACTTGCAAATTAGTTTGTAAGTTTACATTTAAATAAAGGAAATCTCATGAAGAAATTAAAGGTGGAAAAATTATCTCTTTATTCAAAATACTTCCAATGAATATCATGAATTACTAAAAAAAAAAATTCTGTTCTGAAACTCATATAAAACTGGAAAAAAAATGAAATACCGTACAAAAAAAATCATAATCGAAAATATTTATAATAATCAAAATTACGAAAAAAAAACTTTCCCCATGCTGGATAGGATCCCAGTATTACCAAATTAAAGGTGAAAATTCTACCGCAGAACTACACATAATTTTGAATATTTCTTGCAAAAATTTCATAAATTTTCATACTTGCAATCAACTATTTACGTAAATTTCATTATCATATTAAGAGTCCTTTTCCATGTATCAATTTTGAAAAACTTCGAATAATATGCATCAGAACACCGCGAGAAAGCAAAATTTCTAAACGTATTTCCATGGCGAATGAAAAACGCGAAATTCCCATACAAAATACATTACCTAGTTCAGTACATCATTGAAAGTATGTTTCCGCGAGTTCAGATTAAACGACATTTATAAACCACAAACATTGCGATGTTCCGTCATCGTTAGGCAATTCGAACTGCGAGTGCTATTATATCGAGTCGGGAAATCTCTCTCCATTTAAGAACAAAGTACGGAACTGGTCGCCCGACAAAGTTTATGGCGCTGCCAATGGCAGCTGGAAAGAGGTGACCGCAACAAACGACGTATTTTTAAGCGTGTCAGGCTACACATCGATGAATCCGGCGTTGCTAGTAACGTTTGCGACACATGTCGGTGATATTTTGGCTTGGTTTTCAGTAGGTTATTGTTATTATTTACAGAGTTGATAAAAATATGCACGGAAAACAATGAAAAAACGTATGCAAAAATTCATAAAAAATGGCATGAATATGCTGAAAAATATTCGTGGATAATCAGTTACATAAGCTTAAAAAATTACACAGGATAAAAAACAACATAGATTTCTGCTTTGCAGAAGTCTTGGGATGCTTGATTTATTGGTTGATTGATTTATTAGCTTAAAGGTGTATAAAATCTTTACATTGTGTACTATAAGAAAAATTGGTTATTAAGAAAAGAAATATTATTGAATTGAATAGGAAAATAATTAAATACGTAATAAAATTTTTCATAATAACTTCATTTTCCAAAAATGAGTTCATGAGTATCCCGTAACAATAACCTATGATGCATTTTTTAAAAATATATTTATGGTAGATTCCACTCACGGTTGAATGGAATTAGAGGTTCATGCTTTTGATTTGTCATCAATTTTTAAAAGTTACTAGAAGAACGTGAATAATGAAGACATCTTTAACCACAGCTTTTTCCATAAATTTTTGCAAAAAACATACACTAAACAATGAAAAAATATGTGTGATTTTTTTCATTAATATCATTTTTGCTTAAACTAAGAAAAAAAAATTATAAATATGTATGTTCAATTGCTATCTAACTATATTTTAAAAGGAAGTTTTTACTCACAAATAAGTTACACAAAAACTATTTTTTTAACAATTATAGACTTCGTTTCATTTAAGGTGTTATTCCCAATATCTTCAATTTGTCGAATGAAAATTGGAAATAAACCCAAGGGAGAAGGCAAAACAAATTTTTAAAAGGTGTTTTTTGATAGAAAATATTTCTTTTAGGTTTTACAGATTTCAATTTTTGAAGATCTAGTAACAAAAGTACAATTTTTCAGTTTTTTGAATTTAGGAATTTGCAAGTCTTAAAACTTTTAGTTTCTAGAGTGACACATTTTTAATATGCGTAAATAAAAAAATTTTGTTTTCGTAATTATCTAGTCATTGTGGTTGCGATTATTTTCTTTCTTTTTTTTTAGTATTCGTCATATTCCTTCAGTATTTGGACAATGTAAAGGATTTTCTTATATTATAATGGATTGCTATACAGTTTTCGAAAATTCGATGCTCTAGAAATTTAAGTTCTTAAAATTTCTTATTATTTTTATACGTTGTCAAGAAAATAATATTTAGAGAAATTTTAAGTATCACATAGATTTTTAAAATTTTCATATTATACTTAGGTGTGTTGAAAATAAATTTTTCAAACATTTTATGTTATTTTGTTTGATTTTTAGTATTCGTATCGATCGCTCTATTTATTTTTAAAATTTGATGATACAGTTTCGAAAATTTGCAATATTTAGAGTATGTATTATAATTGATTTCTTAGTGGAAAGTATTTTTTCTAGACATTAACAATACTTTTTGTTCTGTAGTTTTGTTTTAATTTTTGACCGTCTTTATGATTCGAAAAATATACCGGTATTTTTAGATATTTCTCAGTAGATTTGTACTATTTTTCACAGTTTTTCAGAATTTTACAAATTTTGAAACATTTACCCGAATTTTCGAAGACTCATTACATTTTTGAAAATTGCTATAAAAATTTCAATGATAGAAATTTTGATAAATTTTCAATGTTTTAATAGATTTCAGGGAAAATTGCATCTACATAGTTTTTTAGTATTTCATAGATTTCTTGTATTTTTTTTTTTTTTTTTTTTATTTAATAGATTTCGTAGCGTTTTCTGGAACATTTATATTTCTAATATTTTTATCAATTTTATTGTTCCATACTTTTTTCAGAATTTGATCTGTTAAGATTTTTGAGAAAACAGTAATGGTTTAGATTTCTATACTTTTTTTTTTCTTTAGTGTTTCCGTAATTACACTAATCCTCTAGTATTTTTGTGGGTTTCTATGCAGATATTTAGAATTCGATTGCCCAGTATTCGAAGCTTTTTGATCCTTAGCATTGTATTCCACTGCAAAAAAAGCCTGTGCTGTAGCAGCAATCTAAAAAGTCGATTCTATTCTCACTTGCAACAAAATTAAAGTACGACTTGAAATTCAAACACTATTTTAAATGTAGTCCACGTTCAAATTCATTTTCAAGCCAGCAAGTCTCAAATCAAAAGGACATGTCTTGAATGAAGAATAGTTCCCACAAATTATGACTAATCTCTTTAATTTAAGACTTTCCCGCTTGAAAGTAATTGTGAACATACACTAAATTTAAAATAATATTTGAACTTTAGGTTAATTGTGCTTTCATTTTGAAAATACCATTTTCAGTCTAAAGTTGGACTCTGCTTATATTGACCTGTCTGAGTAACTGAAGCAGCACAAGTTTTGGCTGCATCAGCACAATCCTTTTTTCCTTGTATAATGAACAACAATGGGATGGAGACTTTTGGAGACTCTTAGAGACTCTCAAATTTCGACTCAGGTTGATGCTAGTTTTTTTTTTTAATTTGCACTGTGATTCTCGAGGTCGTTGTAACTGTGTCAAGGGTAATGCACGCGGTGGCACCGATTTCGCGAAATTCGCCACGATAATTCGAGCTTCCACACAAGAGTTACCTTTCATACCTGTTGCCTTCCGCAATAACGGAAGATAAGATTATTTCAAGCTCTCACGATCGTTCGACGAGAGGCACTTTCGCGACGAGCTGCATTGGTATTCCGCGTTGCCGCTTTATAAAAGTGTAACGCCGGCACGCGCCGTATCGATAGGACGGAATACAGATGCTTTCCAAGGAAATTTCTTTGGCCTAAGAACGTCCAAAAGTTTTCCCTAGCTGCAAAAAAGTCGATTTCGAATCGTTCACTGACGAATGCAGACGAGTAAAAGTTGGCGAGACGATTTTTTTGTTGCTCTCTAAATCTGAACAAGTGGATTTTCACTGGTTTCCAGTCGTATTTGACTGTTTCAAATCGACAAAAGTCGTCCAGTTGTCGATCAGTAGATTTAATTGGTTGAATCGATTGATTCTGCTGGAGGAAGAATGACAGGTGTTTTAATTAAACAGTCATTAAAGGAGGTACTTTTATGTGACGGTAATTTTTCCTGGTATTTTTTGAGAATTTCACCACAAGAAAACTTTTCAATTTTTTCAATTTTTATTTGACTTATAAAGTCTATGAAAAAAAAATGCATTATACATAGAACAAATTTTCAAAAATGTTTACGCTGCATCCTGGCGAAAAGAGACCTTCCAAAAAAAGTCTGGGTTTTAGGTTCACACGATTTTGAAAATCGTACTGGACTAAAAATGAAATATAATTTTTTTTCTAAACTATAGAAGTATGATTGTCGTCCAACTAGTTTCTAGATTTTTATCACATCAATTCAAAAAGCTCAAAAATCTATGTAATACTATAAATCTGTTGTTGATGTATTAACTGTGTTCCTAAATATGAGGAAGGTGGTTTTTTAATAAATATGAAGAAAAAATAGTTATTTAAAATGAACTATTTGAAAGTAGCTGGTTTAGAATTTCAATGTTTTTCTAAAAATATGAGTATAATTTATGTTTATATAATCTCAAAAATTTGTATAGTTCCTGATAAGGGCAAAATATATGCCGAAATCTTAGAAAAAAATTGTATTTCTATTGAACTTTTTTAAGAATTGCCTGAAAAATTGATCGTTATGCAGTTGATGATATTATAGACGTCGAAGAAACGTACTTGAAATTTATCTACGCAGTACCTTAAATATGTGCTGAAATGATAACATTTTCCACTTTGACATTGCCAAAACTTTGTTAGATTTTCTCATGGCAACGAGAAATCGTGTAAAAATCAGGCTGGGAATTTCCGAAGAGGTAGTATTTTTAAAATACATCGTGAAAATGAAGAATGGTAGCCCAAGAATCTCGATAACGATTAAAGATAGCCGCGAATCGATACCAGGCACGAAGTAGGCGTATCTGCAGTTACAGCCTTCCGTAAGCACACACCATGAATACGGCTAGAAATCTTTTCTCGAAGAAAGTCTTGCAGTTTTTCGCACCTTTTCACCGATGGACATTTTCTTCGTGGAACTGGGAATTCACAGTGAATGTCGTAAGCGATAAATAAAAGCTCGGAAGAATGCACACATCTTTTACAAGTTTTATTTTCCTGAAGAACAGGTTATAAATTTTTTTGTCTTTTGGGTTCATTAAATTTTTATATGATACGAAATGTTTTATCGATTTTCGATTGTTTTGGTATTGTTTTACATATTTTTTTTTTTTTTTTTTTTCAAAAATATTGTGGAATAGATAATAAATTAGCGAAACCCGATCAGAAGTTTTTATCTTGAGTTATAAATAACAATTATCATACGAAAATAAAACATCTTATCGTAAAACTCTCGAATCGAGAAAAATCGCCTTTTTTTATTACGTTTCATTGTTCATATGGTAATTAATTGACGAACGGCCCACTATTGACGAAACGACGATTTACGGTCATTTTCGCGTAAGCTCCACTAAAACGTTCCTTTACCTTGAAAAGGATAAAAATAAGTTATAGGTTATAGCATATTTTTTTCTCAACACTCTGCATGGAAAAAGTTATTGTTTTTCCTGCGCTCGGATACCATAAAACACGACTTTACTCTCGTTGTCTGATAAAAATATCGAATTTCACTCGTTTCTACAACGCTGATCTGTGACTCGTGCATTATATATAAGATTCATTGAACAAGCTTTTCACACTGGAACATTTCTTTTACATTTAATCTTTTTTTGTTTTCAGCATTTTTGAAAATTATCGATGATTGTGAATCATAATAGAACAATTTTATTGAATTTTTTTGTAATTATATGTATTCGAGATGACTTTTCTCAAGGGGGTGTTACCGTTTAGGAGTTTGAAAAAATAGATTATTTTTTTTGCGTTTTATTGTACCTTATTCTATATACTTTCACCCCCTGAAGTCGTTTTTCAATCCGCAAATTCAGTACCCACTTTTTTGCTTGTTGAATGTAATGTCAGCGAGCCGATAGCCGAATACTGACTTTCTGCGCGAAACTGGGCAAATTAAAAAAAATTTTCTTTTTAATTTTTTTTTATCCAGAGCAAAAAACGTGTTCTTGCTACTAGGAACAAAAAACAAGAGCAACTAGAGGTTGGTATCGCTGACTAGAGGTAGACCTCCAAAAATTATGAAAGTCATGTCGGAACTTTAAGAGCATTTTTCTCGAAACCACATTTTTTGTGCTGGCCAATAACTTTTCTAAGCAACTATAAGAGGTATCGACTTGAAATTTCGGAAGAATGTTTTACAGAGTTTTCTTCGGATGATGAACCTCAAGTTTTTTCAAAATATTAATGTTTAATATTTTTTCAATACACTCTAAAGGTAAAAAAAGGTGGCAAAAATGGACAATTTTTTTTCGTATGGCTGCCATTTTGTTTCTAATCAACATTTTTACTAAAACTGTGGTTCATCATCCGAGGAACCTAATGCAGATTAATAATTGCATATCTATTTCTGTTTCCATTACTGGTTCCCGAGATTTCTTACCGGCCAGCAGTGAAAATCTGCTTGACAAGGTCATATTGACCGCTGAAAATTTGTACGTAGAAAATGAATTTTTTTTACAAAAAAAATGAGTTTCTGTACTTCGAATAATAAGGAACAACAAGCTAAAAACCAGAACGGTGTATGTTGCCCTGTAGCTGTAAAATAATTTTTTGAAAAACAGCTTAAAATCGGCCGTCTAGACGGTAACACCCCCTTAACTTTGTGATTTTCGTAATCTGTTTTAACCTTGAATATAAAAACTTCTCTTGATTAATTTTTTTTTTCGTGTAAAAAATGGAATAAAAGCAAAAGTTTTACTTTCATGGGAGAACAAAAGTTTTTTCTTATACGACTCTATCGGTTTATCACAATGGGACAATCGTACAAAGTTAGCCCGGATCATTTTGAACGCGGTTTGAAGTAACGCAAGTGAAGTTGAATTAGTGTTCTGAAAGCGATTAACTAAAGTTGGTTCTACCTGTGATTACAAAGGAGAACACTAGAGATAAAATCTATCCCGACGCAAAAGTAAAATTTTGGGTACGAACCCATTTCGCATTCCGACTGAATCTATTTTTCAGCTTGGAAAATATGGAATGCATGGATCAAAAACAAATTCTTTTTTCACTCTTGTCTTGTAATAAATCGTGTAAAAAGCGGTCACCTTTATTTCATGAAATTTCTTAAAGTTTAAGATTAAACTTTGGATTTTATAACTTTATAATATAGAAATCAACATAGTAATTCAAAAAATAGCAGAAACGCTTAATAACATGAGAGAATCCTCCAAAATTCGATAGATATGAAACAATACGAAAAAAAAAAAAAAAAAACTATAAATAACATCAGTCCAGTAAATATTCTAAATCTGTATCAATATTTTTTTTTCAAAAATATTTGAAACATTGAATCCTACAGCGTTCAATTTTGGAAATATAAAAAATGATTTACATAAGTAATGGGATATCCGTTGAGTTGTGGATATTATTGAAAAAACCGTAAAAACAAGAAGGAAGTTGAAATTTATGGATGAGATGCTGTTTTCTGGAAAATCTATTTAATTTTGAATCCAAGAATGTTAATTATTATTTATTAATAGCGAAATTTATGTGAAAAGTATAAGTATATAGGAATACAAGAAAATTCAACAAAGTTGATTAAATACTTGGAAAGAATAATACTGAATGCACTAGCAGTCCATAAAATATTATGCTTGGATAAAAATATAATTTTCAAAAGGCAATAAAAAAACTCGAAGTTTTTCAAATGTTGAATACTAAAATATAAAAGTTTAGAGCACCATAAAAAAAAAGATCAAAATTTTAATCAATCCTTCAAATATTCCTAACCCTGAAGAAACAAGAAGAATAATAAAGGTAATACAAATATGTGGAATACATGGAATCTATAAAAACACTATTTTCTCCCTGATAGATGCGAAGCCATTATGGGAAAAAAACCAGAATGGGATTTTGCTATAGTCAGCATAGCCCCGTAATAGTATTCAACGCCGGTAAAAAGAAATGTATGATTGATGACAAGTGGAGATCAAGTCTAGATTTTTGACGTCTAGTGAATATCCAACAGCCACCGCATATGCATGGCAATTGCATAGCAAACCTTGACCATGAGGTCAAGGTGACGTCAAACGGATATCAAGGCTTGCTATGAAAGTCAAATGGATATCAAGGGAACATCAAGACTTGATATCAAGTCTTGCTATAAACTTGATATCAAGAATGCTAACTGGGTTAATGTAAATGGACACAAAGTGAAATCATATGCTTTTACTATAGCAAAAACCCATTGTGGGATTTTTCCCATTCTGGCCCAGAATGGGATTTCAACCATCAGGGCTGAAAAATATAATAAATTTTAAGTTCTGGAGAATTTAAGTCGTACTTAAAAAATTATTGAAAATCCCAGAACGTTTTCAAAATACAAAAAAAATATGAAAAATATCTTCTCAAATACAAGCAGTACATAAATTACTGTAAACAATGTATGTATTTTTCTATAAAACATTGATTTAAATACTTTAAATCTGAAACTCTATAAAAACATTGGATATCCCTCGCGATCCCTCGGTCTATGGACTGACGCAGACTGCCGTGGACTGCCGTAGACTGCCGTGGACTGCCGTAGACTGCCGTGGAGTGCCGTAGACTGCCGTGAACTGACGCGTCAAAAGTCAAAGTTCAACTTAGACTTTTGACGCGTCAGTCCACGGCAGTCTGCGTCAGTCCATAGACCGAGGGACCGTGAGGGTATAAAAGTATCGAAATCTATAAGTCTATAAGAAAATCGATATAAATACCATAATATTTTTTCAGTTTTCTGAATCTGAAAGTATACGAAAGTAATGAAAGTAGTAGATGAAACCTGTAAAATACTAATCATTTATGAAGACACTGTTTTATGGAATTTTTTTTTTCACAATTCACAAAGCAATTCGATAAATTATCACAAATACTAAAAAATATTAAAATACTCTAAGTCTCCCAGATAACATCGGTGAATTCACCAAAAATTCATCTCGTGAATTCACCAAAATGAAGTCACAGTGAATTCCTTGAGCGTTCACAATAGTTCATAAGCTCACCGGATCCGCCCGAGATCCGCTTGCGGTGAATTTTACGTGAAGGCCGTTTGCGCATGCCCTTTAGCTCCCTACCCTTTAGCTCT
>JAPYZL010185202.1:0-12478 GCA_030522825.1 Platygaster orseoliae
ATTCAGACACTGAAAGCGATATCTTTCTGAAGCATATTATCGCGGGAATATTGAATGGTTTTTTGTCCGGATTTTGGTGGCGCACCCTGTATATGACGATGATTTTATTTGCAGTTTTTACACTAAACGCTATACCAAAATTTATCAACCAAAGTACTAGCAAGAGTACAATATCAATTTTTACCTTATAAGTAAGAAACTCGTGAAAAAAATTATGCAAAAAACATGCACCAGGTCTGTTGTAAGTTTGAACTAGGTTGAACGCTAAGAAATAAAACAATCGTTCGTTTCTTAAAATAATCGAAAATTGAACCGAAAATATCCTCGTTCATTTATTATCCCGCGAATGGTCAAAAAACCCTTTTCCACTCTATGGTCCATTAGGTGAATATCACATCATCATAACGAAGGACAGAATTCTCCAATGATAAAATTTAGAGATTTTCAAGACGACTTTTTGAGCTCGAAAATTGAAAGAAGAGTTTTTGCGAAAAGCGAGGTTTCTTAAGTTAAGTTTTTTTTTTAAACTTTCCAAAGGGTGTTTATTTTAAGCAGCAATTTTCTTGATGAAGACATAGCTGAACTCACGAAAATTCAATAAAATACTCGAAGTGGAAATTTTTTTTGTTTTATTTGTGCTATTATTTTATTCTTTTATTCAGGTTGGATAGACATAAAATATATCTAGAGATTTACATTTTGCCGAAAAAAATTTAATATATTATGATACAACTACGAATGAGCAAATAAAATGAAATGTAGAATTTAGTTTTTGATGATGTCAACAACTTTCGAAAGACTTAGCATAAAGCATCATTTTCTATAACGATAAAAATATTTTTTGTTAGTTGATGCAGATTCACAATAATTATAAATTTGTCAAAAGGATTTTTTTCAGCAAATGTAATAACAATAGCTCATAGGCAGTGACTGAAGTTAGTTGTTTCACTGTGAAGTCATGTATTCTACTATTACATATTGTAAATAATGATGACTTTTTGTCGAATCCTGCCTAAAAATTACAACAAGAACTTCATAAAGTTCTATAATTTATAAATACATTACTTTATATCACGTTTATGTAAAAATTCTCAGTATAATGACATTATTATTGAAAGGTTATTCACTTATTTTGCAAAATTATCACTTTTTCATCTTGCATTAAAATTTCTAAAAATTAAATCTCGTCAGAAGTTAGTAGTATACTTTTGATTTATTTAAACTGAGACACGTGAAGCTTTGAAATACTGCGGAAAATCATTTTTCGCGTGATTTTCATATACTATCAGATATAAAGTGTATCGATTTGCTTTCCTCAAGTGACCTTAACTCGTGAAGTTTTCCTCAAGTTCGACATTCGTACATGTCTCTAGACAGTCACTTCCGAGTTTCTTCGGCTCGTGGTCTACATTCTTTCAATAATATATGATTTCTTAGTGCCTTGTATTATGTAATGTAGTTTTAATGTTATTTAGAAAAAAAAACGAAATCACTGAAAATAGTAATACCATCGTATATTTCTATAACAAAAGTAAAAATTTTGCAAAAAGATGACATTGAAATTTCTTTAGTTTCCAATTATTGCATTCATTAAAATTGATGTTTTCGGTTTTTACAACGATACATTTGAAAATATTAATATTTAAAGAAACCCATAGTAATTAAACTTTTAACTTCAAAAATAAAAACTAGAAAACATTTTGTAATAAGCCAAGCTCACAACAACATGGATTACGTAATTATTTATAAATATGTTACTTACATTTTTTAAGTAATTTTTTCCGTAAAGTGTATAACAAAGCACTTGAATAATGACGATGCGCGAAGAACACTGAACGCGTTTGATATCGAACGTTGTTTTTATTTCTTTTCTGCAATGTGGTAGAAAACGTTTCCCAGTTACGATTGATTTCGTCAAGAATACATCTACTGTATGAATGTTGTTCGTAAAAGAAAGTCGTACTGTGATATTATTTCAAAAAGAGTTTTTTTTAATGTTAACTTTACATAACGATTGAATAAAATTTTTAAATTTAACATACACATATGTAAGTTGACGGCCGCCAAAAAATTATTTAATGATCGCTAAACAAAATTGATGATCTTCAATTCCCCTTTTCACGAAGACATAAAAATATTGACGATAGATTGAAAACTAACGCAACAGTTAATTTATTTTAACAGTTTCGTCGAAAAAGTTGACGTGTTTTCCCACGAGTACTTTTTCGATAAAACCAGATTTTTACTCGTTCACAAGTACTTCTCAACAATTCACAGTAAAAACAAACTCTTTAATGCTTCGATCTCTAGCCTGAAATTTCTCAAGACATGCTTTTCCTCCATTATTTAATTTCTAGAAATTATTTTTCAATAAGGTATCTTCAGGACTAAAATATCACCAAAAATTCCTAAATAGATATCACATTCAAAAGCCTTGAAGAAAATCGACCAAAAAGTGACGTTTCTTTCATATTATTTATAATCACTTTACACAATAAGTATGTCATACATTACAACTATACGCAGCGATCGTAACATTGTTAATACTATAGTCGAAATCTGAACTCATACTGTTAAATTAATCCTACAATTTTTTCAATAACGGAATGGATCAACAATACTTCAAAAATCTATTATGTATCAAATTCCTTTTGTTCCTTCAGTGAATTCATCCCTAAAAAAAAAATTATTCCTCTGTTTCACATTGGAATCAACGAGGTCTAGGAACTTGATCCAGCTTCTCCGCCATCTCCACGAATTCCACCACAGACTCCTTGATCCTTTCTGCATATTCCCCCTCTTCCTTCAACAACGGCAAAACCACCCTCTTCTTATCAACATATCTGAACGTCATATAATCTTCAGGCCTTTTCAGCAACTCAGCGCTGATTTTTCCGTTCATCAGAACCGTCGGAAAAAACAACAGCGCGATAATCACAGCACACAGCGTTTGCTCTTCCACCCCCTGTTCAATTTCGGACCATTCAGGAACGAAAATCTCAGGTTGGTGCATCCTCAGAACACGGCACAGCTCGCTATAATAAAACTTTATCATCTCATCCTGATGAAGCCTGCGAAATTCACGATTCGTGCAGAGATACAAAAACGATATGACATCCTGAGCAAGCGGGCAATAACGCATCAACTGATAATCGATTATTATACAATTCGGAGGTGAACAATTGTCAAACATGAGGTTATTGCTCCACAGGTCGGATTGAGTGATAGCGTTTTGTTTTTCTCGAGATGGCTCGAGAAAATCGTAAAATCTTTCGGAGGCTTCGACTATTTTGGATGTTCCGAGGCCCAGTTGTTGAGCTATCGCAGTTGTGAGGTCCAGAGCAGTGAGAAAGTACTTTTGCCAGAGACCGTTCTTATCGTGGTAGCCAGATGTGTCGAAAGCGTCTGGGCAAACTTGGTCGAGACGTTTTCCGAGCCGTTTTTCCGCGAGAATCGATGCTGCGTGCATGCGTGCGATTGCTGTTAAACCGGACATGGTTTCTTCTTTGGTGAAGAGTTTGTTGCGCATAGAGAAGCCGCGGGTTCGGAGGTCTTCGAAGACTATAGCTTCCTGGGTAGAAAGAAAATGAAGAATAAGCGTGAGATCAGTGAACTTTTTATCAGAATGGATTTTACATAAATTGGAATAGTTAATTTCGGAGAATCCTTAAAAAAAAGGATGTCATGTCAATTTGAAAAGACAACATGCAGTTTTATTTGGCACCAGAAACATACAAATTGTTGGGATGATAAGCTGTAACTTTTGATGGACGTGACATCCATCAAATTTGATGGAATAAGTTGGATGTCACGTCTAATATTTTCTCTGCGTGTGGTAGACATTCTTCGAAATTTAAAAAATTGTAATATTTCATTTAGCTACCTGTTTTTAGTACAATATTTATGCACGAAGAAAAAATTTCATAAAGTCTATGTTAAATGAAGTTTTTTGATTGATATAAGGAATATTTTTATTAGCAGCAAACTATACATATCCTAATAGACAAAGACATTTTCATATTATAAATGAAACCTTTGTTCGTGTTTAGTTTACAATAAACAAATGCTAACCATTTTTCTTTTTCGTGAGAGGTTTTTTAGGGGAATAAATTATCTTTAGATCTTCATTTTTTTTGATCGGATTTTTCCATTTCTCGATTTTCGGGATTTTTATTGAATACAAATTTTTGAGTCCAGAGTCACACTTTTTCTGTATATGTATTTATTATGATGAGATTGAAATTTCGTGATTTTCAAGCCATTGAGGTTCAGTTTCTTAATTTTTTTCTGAAACAGTATTTTTCGTATTCTATCATTTTTTATAACAATTTAAGGATTTTTCGATATTAAAATAGATTACATGCTAAAATTCAATGCTCAAGTTTCAACAATTTTCATTTTTTTCATATATTCTTGACAAAATGTTGAACTAATTTCATAAATTTCTATCATTTGCGTATAGTATTTCATTTTTGAGGTTTTAAAATATTTTATATGTTCTTAGAGACTTCCTGAACTTGATGCAATAATTTTAATAATTTCAACGATCTTCGATATTGAAATTAATTTTCAAGAAAACAGTATCTTTTGTAGATATTTTCAGTAGTTCTTGGTTTTCGTCATATTTTTTTTTAGCAGATAAACGATTTGGAACATTTTATGGTTTACACATGGATTTCTATACAGACTCCCAGGATCATGTATAAAGCTGTAGGAGTAAATATTTATAAATATTTGAGAAAATTACATCGACATAGTTTTCGAGTATAAATAAATTTCTATTATCCATCACATTTCAAGTATTATAGATTTTGAGTATTTTCGATTATTGCTATATTAGAGATTTCCGTTATTCGATGTTCTAAAATGTTATTTCAATACATTATATTCTTTTTATAGAATTCTAGAAAAATCACATTTACATAAACTTTTAGTATTTTGGAAAATTTTTGTGTTGTATATTTTTAGTATTTATCAGATTTTGTAGTGTTTCTACATGTATTATTTTTAAAGATTTCTAGTTCTTATATAGATTGCTATATACGTTTTGAATAATTTGATGCTCTGAAATTCGAAGTTTTATAGATCTTCAATATTTCTTGAGGTTTGTCAGAAATCAGTTTTTTCATATATTTCTCTTGCTTAAAATATTTCTTCAGCGTCCGTATGATTCAAAAGATGTTCTGGTATTTTATCGAACTTTAATGGAGGTTTTTTAATAATTCACTGGATCAAAATAATTTTTCAAATGCGTATTACTACGTTATTCTAGTTATAATTAGAACTATGTTTTAAAAAATATTATTTCAATAAATCGTAATTATTTTTGAGTTTATGAAATTAAGATATCTTAATTTTGTTTAACTTTGAGAACTTACATCAAACCATTTTTCACGTACTCTGAATTTCAGTGTGCGAATTTTCGATAATTTCTACCTATTTTTCTTATTTGTTATTATTATTTGATCAAAAATTTCCTTTTCATTATAATTATTTCTATCTTTATCATTTATGACTTACTTTCAAAAATTTTTTTTTGTATGTAATAATATACCTCGTCTCGTAATAGATGGAATGAAAATCGTCCATTCAATCCTAGTACACATACATATCTCAAAAGTTTAGCTCTTTAGTGTAAATAATGCAATTTTTTCACCTGTTCATACCAATAACTTTAGTAATTAAATAACATCCAGGTGCTCAACGTATAGTATTTAGAGGTTAATGTTGTTTCCCTTTGAGAACTTACATTAAACTATTTTCCACGAACTCTGAATTTAAGTAAATTTTCGATAATTGATACGTATTTTTATTTTTTCTATCATTATTTCATTTCCTATTCATTTTTTAATATAATTGTTTCAATTTTTATCAGTATTTTTATAATTTCTGTGTTCATCGTTTATAACTTATTCTAATAAATTTTCATTGCATGTAATGATATGATTCTTTGCAATAATGAAATTAAAATTGTGCATCTAATTCAATTCATACTCAAAAACATTTGCACTTTAGCACAAATAATACAATTTTTTACATGTTCATACTGAACCTCAATAATGAGGTAACATTCAGATGCCCAACTTTTTACATAAAACCATTTTCCAAATACTCTGAGTTTCAGTAAGGAAATTATCGATGATTACTACCTATTTATTTGTTATAATTATTTAGCTTATTTTTTCGATTTTTATTATTTTACAATTTTCATTTTTATCATTTACCATATAACTCATTCTCATAAATTTATTTTCTATGTAATGTTACTATTCTTTGCAATAATAGAATAAAAATCCTGCGTTCAACCCAAATATACATTTATATCGAAAAACTTTTCCTTTTTAGACCAAATAATGCAACTATTCTTCATAATACTACTCAACCTTAGTAATCAGGTAACATTCAGGTGCCCAACTTTCAGCTTTGAACCCCCTCCGCAACAGGGGCACAGCCTGAGCGTAAAAGGCAGCTTCCCTGTCGAAAACTCCACTATCCACCATATCACGGTCCAATGTCTCCCCATTCACAGGCAACCACTTGACGAAATACTTTCTCGCTTCATAATTCTTCCTACCATTCTCGCGAATCCAAATGGTCAAGCTCCTGTGCAAGCTCAAAAAGCCAAGTTTTTCTTGAGAATACTGGTCGATTTTGTAACTTATTATTTCTGCATCACGACCCCAAGTACGTTGGGCCACGATTCCTACATCTTCGAGTGTCAATGCTTGGGCAGAGTTGATCTCGTGTGATGCTGCTAAACTCATCGTGGCGCGATCACTAATGAATGCAAGCAGTTTACAGTACGATAAATTTAATCTTATTTACCAGTTGCACTAAATAAAGCGGCGTCGCAAACTTGGGAATGAAATTCGCAAGCAATTCACGTCGTAAATTGAACGCATTACCACGACATTAAAAATTTATGAGACGTTCCGTCACTGGCGCAAAAAATTAAACCTGAAGAATGAAGATTTATCTCGCGTATCGCGTATTTTAACCTAGAGAGGATTTTAAAGTCGAGTGAAGTACTTAAACGTGTTTGATAATTATCGATGTCTGCAGTTTTTGATAATGTGCAGCGATTTCAGAGAAGATTTATTATCTTGTCTAGTTCTAGAAAGTCATTGTTTGCATTTGATCACACAAGTCAATCGGGTCATCAACATTTCTGATATTATTTCTTTTGTATCATAACATAAAATATAATTTCATATTATCAAAAAAAAGGACTGAATAACATCTTCTTTCTTTACTGATATTGTGTTAAAGAGAGAAAGAAAGGGATTGGATTATTTGATTGTTTTTTTGACTATTCTCATTTATATTATAGAATGCTTATATCCACGTGCAATTGACATATTTGACATGAATACATATTCTGTTATTATTGTTCAACGTGTTCATAAAAATATTATTGGGATTTGTTTATAAATTGAGATACGCTTATTGGTTATATAGAGATATGAAGAAAAAAAAATATTGATTTCTCAGTCAGAAAATTAAAAAAATTTTTATAAAGGTGCAATGTTGAGCACACTGTAAAAACATCGCAATTTTTCCATACTTGTGTGTAAATATTTCCCATGTTGTATGGAAATTATCCCATACACTATAAGAATTTTAAGAATATGGAAAATTTCCTATGCATGTATTCTATTTTCCTTAACTTTCCCGAAAAATTCTATACATGTATGGGAATCGTAAAACAAAGTAGAGAAAATTTTCGATTCATGTATAAGTTAAAAATTTTCCATAATGTATAGAAAGTTTTTTTTTACAGTTTTCTGAAAGCTAAATTTTCAAATAAAAGAATTTAAACATTGGCTCGGAGTGATCACACTTATCACCTTGAGTTATTTCTTTTATTGGATAAATACAGTTTAAATGTCAAGTAACATTGTTTTTTCGAATTTTTTCATGAAAACAAGTCAGTATGAATTTAATTGCATTGAATATTTAAATTACTATCTCGCATATTCGATCGAGTGCTCGTCCAAGTGACTTTTGCATGCTGTCGAAGAAAGGTCTTGGATTTTGTTTGATTTCTTTGTCTACAAAGTTCACTGAAAAAAAAAATTTTCAGTAAATCTTCAGTATTCTAATAATTCATTGGTTTTTTACTGACGTCAGTAGTGTTTTAATTACCTAAAAAGCTCTGATAAGCGTATGATAGCTCAAAGATTCCATTACTGAGTTCGACTTTGTTCAAACAATTGGTGAATCGTATTTCCGAAGATTTTACACCTTTAGCCAGGTTTTCAGAGGAAAATGATGACTCAATAAAAATGTGTCCTGAAAAACAAGAAAAAATCATTTCACTGCGTTTATATTGATATTTTATTAAATAACTTACCGAATTTTGTTGTTAAAATAGCTTTTGTCCGATTGGTAGATGTAATCATTATTTCGAAATTTCCGGTCATATTAACAGACACACTACGCATATTTAGCGAAAATTTCGAGGCATTTAGAATATAAGAATACGACGAGATGAATGGTTTTGCAAGGAAATCGATCGTCAGGTTTTCTAATTTTATCCACATACGTCCAGATAATATTGGCGTTATAAAAGACATTTCTTCGATTTTTTGGTGTGTTCCTTGGAAGAAACTGATGTAATCGTTGCCTGATTCAGGGTTTGCGAAAGCAGCATTCATGACGTTTACGTAATTTATAGGGTCCATCGCAGACACTGTTGATGCGTCAAAAAATATTTTATCGATGGAATCAAGTTTTCACTACTGAGAGCCTTTTAAATAAGTATAAAATGCAATTTTTCTACGATTTCGAATGATTGAAGGCATTAATTATCAATAATTTTCGGGGTGAGGGAATTACAAATTTGAATTAAGTCATTGAAAATAAAATTTTTATATGAAATAAGTCATGTTCTTGGAATATTTCAAAATTTCTAGCTTTAACAGCTTGAAAAACTCAAATTCACTATTTTCATTGATTGTTTTTTGTGTAATATTTTACATTAGCCTTCACAAAACTTTATACTTCAACTTTTTATACCTAATACTCTATGACTTAAAAAAACATTTTCTAACTTACTTGAAATAAAAGTCATGAATAATGTCAAGCCAATGAAGACACGTTGAAAATTCATTTTTTCAGTGCACATTTCGAAAAAATACACAGCACAACAAACGAAACGATTTGAGAACTCTGAGTAGCTGAACTTGAATGAACGTTCTGAAGTTGATTCAACAAAGCAAAGTTCTGATAAAAAAAACTATTTCAAAACGAATGAGGAAACAATTTATATTTAATATTAACAGTTTACTACAAATGATTTTGTTGCTGGAGTCTAAAAAAAAGTTCACGGTCGAATTTTATGAATCATAAATGATGATTTAAAGGAAGCTGAGATAAAGCAGTCAATGATAATTATTGCGAAAAAGTGTTTAAGTGTATGAACTTGGAAAAAAATTCTATATTTAGTTAGGAACTCAAGAGATGACTTTTCAATGACTATGATAAAGCAGCATAGTAGATATTCATATCAAGACGATTTGTACACGTGCATTTGATTGACGTGTTTGTTTTTTGCAGCTTCCATGAGTGAAAAAAATTCAAAAATTTCATGAAGTAAAGAAAAATCTCAGCAATGTCATACGATTGTTAAGATCTCATCGATTTCAAATATCATTTATTGAGCAAGAGGTGGATTATTATCTTTAAATTTAAAGAAGTTTCGAAAAATTCTGATTCCACTGGAATTTCTCGAAGTACCTGTAATTTTCTCATTATTTGTCATCCTTCGTCATTCATTTAAGATTGTTTTCTTGATTTTTCGCAAAGTTAAGGTGTTATCAATTTATTAATTGATTTAAAATGACAAGCGATGATAAATTACGGCTTTGAAATAAATAAAAATAGGCATTTTATTTCAGAATTAAAAAGTAACAAACTCTTAGAGCTTTGCATGAAAATGTTATCATTGCATTTTAGATGATGATTAAAAATGATGTTTCGTAACAAAATTTATTTTCAACGTTTTCAAATTTGTATAAGTAAACGACGCAATATATCTCATAAAATGAAAAATAATAACATATGATCACTTGCTGCTTGTGTCTAAGGAAAAAATCAAATGAAAAAACAAAATTCGTACGTTTTTTGTTAAGAAATGAAAATAAATTTACAAAATGACGAAACCTCTATTTTGATGAATTTCAGTTTACTCTGTTCAAAACACGCAAATTTGTCAGGATATTAAAGTCTGATTCACTCTTTGATCACTGATTGAAGTCACAAAAAGAATAAAATGTGACGTTTATTAAAAGTTTTTGTTTGTCTATAGTTTTAAGAGAAAAACTGGATTTCATCCCTAGTAATTTATTTATCCATTTTTTGTAAATAATATATATTATTTTATGTGTAATAGAAATGATAAAATATGAAATATGTATAATATTATATATATTATATTATAAAACTATAGAATGCATATAGGCATTGTATAATATATATTATATGTTGAAAATAAAAATGTAAAATATATATTAATTAAAAAAAAATATTATAAAGATATGCAATATATAATATGAAACATAAAATATTTTATTATTTTAAACATTGTTAAATATATGAAATGGTATATAATAGACATTTTTTCAAAAATTATCCTTAAAAAATTGTGAGTATAATCTGTAAGTAAAATATTGTCCCTAATGCACTGAAACTCTTCAAATTTTATGTCTATATATTCCCATAATTTATACAGCATATAGATAATTTTTTAAGTTGAAAAATTAACATAATCTGAAAAAATATTTTTTTGTCATTTTAATTTTAACAATTAGCAATTCGAAGTATTCAAAGTGACATTTTTTTTTATAGTACATTGTGTACCGAGGAGCCGTGTTTTGCCGTTCGCGGACGAGGTCGACGTTTTCTGGACGAGTCGTAGCCAAACGCGCGAAGCGCTTTTGGCTACGACTCGTCCAGAAATAAGACGACCGAGGCCGAGAACGGCACGGCTTCGAGGTGCACACGACTTTTTATGTACGGGGAGCACGTTTTTTAGCGCGAACTTAGCGAATTAATAACGAAATACGCGATAAACATTTCGTTGCCCGCACCTGTCAACCACGATTTGTTTTGATGTGTGTGCGTGTGTGGTGCTGTGTGCTGCGAGGGCTCGAGCGTCACCTTCCACAGTGTTCCCAGATCAGGGACATTTTTCTCTCTCGAATATCAACAGGGACATAAGCGTGTCCTTTTCTATCAGGGAAATAATAATCAAATTTGGCAACACTGACCTTCCAAGTTCGCGATTGGTCGGCTGAATGTGGGGCGCAAGAATTCGAATTTTTAAAAGTATAGCCACCACAGTGTACATACGTTGATAATGAATATTGTTTCTATGTAAGTTATAAGCATCTTTGGGGGGGGAGGCGGTGTTTACCCGAACAGAGGTGGGGCGAACGACGAGGGGTTCGGGGGGCGGAGCCCCCCGACAGGGTCCAGGGGCAGAGCCCCGGTGGGGGTAGGTGGGCGAAGCCCCCCGGATAAGGCAAAAATTAGTTAAAAAAAAATAAATAAATGTAGAATAAAAGAAAATTTTAGTTCACAAAAAAAGAATAATTAATTAATCAGAGTAAATAATAATTAATAATATAATAAAAAAATACAATACGATTTTATAATATATTATATAAATATAATGAATTAGCGATGAATAAATAAAAAATGATAAATTAAAAATAATAAAAATATAATTAGTGAAATTAACGATAAATAATAATAAATAAATAATTAATTAATTAATTAATTAATAAAAGAAAATAATAATAATAAATTAATATATTAATATTTATAATAATAATACTAATAATAAAAAATGTAATAATAATGAAATAAATAATAGAGAAAATAACCAATAAGTAAGAATAAATAAATAATTAGTAAATTTATGATTTATTTAATGAATGAAAGAAAATTATAATAATAATAAATTAAAATATGATTATATATAACAATATTATAAATAATAAATAATAATATAATAATAAAATAACTAATAATAATATTTAATTATGAAAATAATTAATGAAAAAAATACTTAATTGAATGGATAAATTTAATTTTAGAAGTATCATTAATAATTCAATAAATATAATTAAATATAATATAATTTGAAAATAACCTATAATAACATATAATATGAATTATTTATTTATTATTATTTGTATTATAAACCTATTTAATATAAATATTTTATAATTATATATTTTTATATATAATTATTATTATAAATATATTTATATTACTGCCCCGGGATTCAGGGGCAGAGCCCCGGTGGGGGTAGGGGGGTGAAACCCCCGGTTTAAGGCAAAATTCGATTTAATAAAAAAAAATAAAAAAAAATCATAATAAAAAACAAACAAAAAAATATTAAGTGACAAAGAAAGTAATAATAAATAACAAATAACAATGCTGTCAATAATATTAACAATTTATTATTAAT
>JAPYZL010185237.1:0-14595 GCA_030522825.1 Platygaster orseoliae
TCCAACGAGTGCAAAGTTTGGGCACGAGCGAAGCGAGTGCGCAATTGCACTCGTTGGAATCATCCTTTTTCTCCCTTGTAGCATAAATATCTATTTTTGTCCTTTAAATCATTGAAACTATCAAAAAACTACGTAAGTAGATTTCATAGTATTTTTTACATCTTTTTTTTACGAAAGAAATCGTATTTTACATCGTTTTTATCTAGGAATTCCTGTCTAGTTCCACCTTATCAATATCTTTCTTTCTCCGAGAAATCCGGGCGTACTTTCGTGATATGTTATTATTTTCTGCTTCTTACATCCAATAATCCACGGTTAAAATTTAAATGAAACAAGCATTAAGGTTCAATTATAGTAACTGTGATTTTTATAAAGAAATCGCCAAATCTGTATAAAAAACTTTACAAAAAATTACGATTTGTATAAAAACAGTTTTATGAAAAATTTTATTTTTATAAAACAGAGTTTATAAAGTTTTGTATTTTAAAAACAATTTTACAAAAGTTTTTAAAAAAGTTTAATTTTTTTATAAAAACAGTTTTATAAAACTGACATTTATTTATAAATTTTTTATAAAATCAGTTTAGAAAAAAAATACTTTTTTTATAAAGATTTTTATAAAAATCACAATTACTAGGGAAAGTCTCAGACAATAGTTTATTCACCTCTGATACCACAGTTCGTATCTCGGATATTTCGTACCCGGAATTCAATTTTCAAAAATCCAAAAAATACACCAAATTCACTTCACTCGTCAAAATTTGCGATAGAAAAAAAAAGCGTTTTAGCTATTGTTTCGAAATTCCAAGTAAATGTATTCAATGCGATTAAAAATCATGCACATAAAGTTTTTCGAATGTTCTCATTGCAGATGTTCGTTAACATATCGATTCAATATTAATTCACGTATGTTTGTTAATCGGGCAATGTCAATCTTCAGTTACGGTATCGTGTCATCAGAACGTGCGCTGGCACACGTTACGATTAATTTATAAATAAACCGTGATCATTCCAATTCGACTCCAGTATAGAGGTTCAAGTGTATTTTCATTGTAAGTGAAATATGAAAAATCGTGAACCTGAGCCTGAATTTTAGCAAAATTTTTGAAACTGATTCTTGAAGTTTCAGAAACATAGTGATTTTGATTCTTATAAAAACCTTATAAAAAAACGACATTTCTTATGAGAACTATTGCTACAAAATTTTATTGAGTTTTTTTTGTGTGAATTTATTGAAAAATTTTTATAAGAAATTTTTGTGTTTTGTAAGGTTTTTTAAGGATTAAAATCACTAGGAAAGTTGTTATGAAAAAATCAAATCGAAAATCTACTTAGATCCTACAGTATGAAGGTTCAAGTGTATTTCCATTTTAAGTAAAAAATGGAAAATCGTGAAACCGAGCCTGAATTTTAGCAAAATTTTTGAATCTGACACTTGAAGTTTCAGAAACCTATAGTGATTTTGATTTTTAGAAAAACCTTCTAAAAAAAACGAAATTTCTTATTCAAGAATTATATATTTATTATATGAGATGATCTCATAAAAACCTCATAAGAAACGAAAATTTCATTAGAAAACTCTTGCTACAGAATCTTTTTCAATTTTTTTTTATATGAGTTTATTGAAAAATTCTTATAAGAAATTTTTGTATTTTATAAAGTTTTTATAAGAATTAAAATCACTAGGGAAGTTGTTGTTATGAAAAAATCAAATCGAAAATCTACTCATATCTTACAGTATAGAGGTTCAAATGTATCTCCATTTAAAGTCAAATATGAAAAATCGTGAAACCGAGCCTGAATTTTAGAAAAAATTTTCAACCTGACTCTTGAATTTTCAGAAACCTAGTGATTTTGATCCTCATAGAAACCTTATAAAAAAAGAAATTTCTTATTAGAATTATATTTCTTATGAGGTGATCTCATAAAAACCTTATAAGAAACGAAAATTTCATTAGAAAACTCTTGCTACAGAATCACTTTCAATTTTGTTCTTATATGAATTTATTGAAAAATTCTTATAAGAAATTTTTGTTTTTTATAAGGTTTTTAGAAGAATTAAAATCACTAGGGAAATTATTGTTATGAAAAAACCAAATCGAAAATCTACTTGGATCCTACAGTATAGAGGTTCAAGTGTATTTCCATTCTAAGTAAAATATGAAAAATCGTGAAACCGAGCCTGAATTTCAGCAAAATTTTTGAACTCAACACTTAAAGTTTCAGAAACATAGTGATTTTGTTACTTATAAGGACCTTATAAAAAAAAACGAAATTTTTTATTAAAATTTGTTTTTTTATAAGGTTACCTTACAAAAACCTTATAAAAAACAAAAATTTCTTTTAAGAACTCTTGTTACAAGATTTTATTGAATTTTTTTCTCACAAGAGTTTATTGAAAAATTCTTATAATAAATTTGTGTTTTTTATAAGGTTTTTTTATAAGGTGTAAAAATCACAAGGGAAGTTTTTTATGAAAACATCAATTCGAAAATCTACAGTTTCTTTTACTGATAATAATTCAAAATTTCTGATCTCGATTTCGAGCAAATCTCGATCAATTTTTCTGCATACTTGAGCAGATTTCAGCAGCTGTTATAAATGGAATCCGATATGCAAGGCTATTCAAAATATGTTTTCGAATATAAAATATTTTTTCACAAACTTCAACATTTTCTTTAACAAAGTACATATTTTCGCCATTTTCGATTTTTCATATATATTTGGTATTTCAATGGAATGTGCGAAAAAGAAAATTATTTCTTAACGGAAAGTGCAGTTTTGTCGTTGCAAGCTGTCAAAAAATAACTTACATACGTAAATTCAGCAGAAAGTATGTTGAAATGCTACTAAATCAGTCTATAGAAACTTTAAGTTTATTTATTATATTATTTTACAAGTACATTACATTTCAAAAAATTAAAAAAAAAATCTTAAAAAGTATGGAATTGAAGTACCTCTTATTAATAATGATTTTCAATAACATCTTTATTTAACAATCTTTTATAAAGTTTTTACAAGGCTGAAAATTCTTCTTAAAGATTTTATGGAGTTCTTATATATCTTTGATAATATGACTTTAAAAAAAAATGTATAAAGTTATTTAAAAAAAAAACTGTAAAAGTTGTTATAATGACTTTATTAATTTAACGTACATTCAAATTACATGAATATGTGTAGTTACATCGAAAATATTCTACCCCAAATATTTCACTTGTTTTTAACGAAATATTTTTATTTTTTATTTTTATTTATTCTCATGGTTTGTTACAAAAATTTGTATACAGTACACTGTAAAAAATCCACGTAGAAATAAAAGTCTCTGTAAACGGCCGCAGTAAAATAAAAATAAAGAAAAATTTAATTTATATTAAAAAATCATAATCACTTATAAACGAAATCAAAAATATGACATAATACGATATAATATCCAAAAGAAGAAAAAGAAAAAAAAATACATATTTTAGACTTTTGACAGAAATATTTTGAGTACCTCTTCTGATATGTATTCGATCAAGGTCAGCTCACTAAATAACTATCAGCTCAAAACAAACCTTTTACACACAAAAAAAGTATTTGCTGTATCAACAAAAAGATCTGTTATTTTAACACAACTTGACAGAACAAATTTTTTCGTAACAGTAACTTATTTTTTGTTATCATAACACAATCATTATGCATGAAATTCCAGATTTGTTGAGACAGCCAAAAATTCAGCTACTACTACAAAAAAATTCATTCTGTCAAGTTGTGTTGAAACAGCAAATCCTTCTTTCTTCCGTACAAATACTTCCAATGCATGCACACTCGAAGTGTTCCATTTGCCAGACACTTTCTTGTTTTCACATGGGCATTCGAAGTTGATTTCATGTGGGAGTCAGTTATGTTTTTTATTAACAAAGGGTATACTTAATCGATAAAAACGAACCTAGATGTCGGCGATTACACTTATTTGCAGGACGCGACGCGGCGTTTGTGGATCATTGTGAGGAATGATGCCGATAATCCCACTGCGTGTCATGGAATGAAATGATAGCTGAAGCAAAGACCGAGTTGGATGTGAATGAAACGTCACAATTTTTCCAATGGAGAACGGCCAATGACGCTCTCGTGCTGATTGGAGACATTGGAGTCGCTCTGGCCGGACAATCGCACTGATAAACGATAATTATACGCCGTAGTGCGATGAGTGGCAGTGATAAGAAAGTGTAGGAAGTTCAATTCAATTTAGGAGATGGAAAAAGTACAAAATTTGGGATGCTAACACACTTTATAATGAAAAAGTGTAGTTATCATAACCATATTTTTGTTTGGGTCAAATCTTACTGTATTTGTGTGGTTGTGATATCCAAACTATTTTTTCTGTACGCGAACTGTCTGAAAGTGAACCTTGGTCCAACCGGCTTTTGTATATTATAACTTTAGTCCGAAACTAAATATTCTCCCGTTCATTCAACAGAGTCTTTGACGCACTGAAAGGTAACATTTGAACTAGCTCATTTGTACCAAGTGAAAAGCGCGTACATCAGGTTCTACTTGGCGTGCATCGAGTAAACGCCGCGTTTACCGGGTCTTGCACAGCGATCGTTGAGTTTAAAAGGTATATTGACGCGCTGAATTCAACCTGACTTTAATCGAGAAGCTAGAATGAGAGAAAAAGAGGATTTGCTGAAGCAGCAAAAAGATATACTGTTTCAACACGATTTGAGAGAACGAATTTTTTTGGAAGCACTAGTTTATTTTTTGTTGCCAGAGCACAATTATTATCCATGAAATTCCATTGCATAGAAACAAATTACAATTGCCTTAAGGCAAAAAAAAAATTGGATTGAAACAGCACATTGTTTGCTGCAACAGTAAATCTTTTTTTTCGTGAATCCATACGAAAAAAAATGGTTTGGTCACAGTAACCATTGATTTAGTAAAATATTGAGCCATACCAAAGTTTGTGGAACTACAACCGAAACTTCTATTATAGCAACTAATGCTAAATTTTTATGACTGATACTTGGGTTGAAATAACCAATTATTTGGTTATCATACCTAAAGTTCTGGTTGTACTACCCAAAACTTTGGTAGGTTCATATTTTACTAAGTAAATGGTTACTGTAACCAACAAATTCTCTCTGTGCAAGTCAGTATGACTATTTTTTAAGGGAACATGAACGAAAGATTTTGCAAATCTTATATATAAAGAAAGCAATAGAAAATAGTATTTTTTTATGTTACTTTTCAAGGGCTTTAGTTTGAAAATATTCTGAGTGTTTCACATAGTGTTTCATATATCTTGGAATATGTTGCTCTTTCATTTTAATTCAGTTAGTTTTTATTTACTTGCATTCTTCGAATTCATAGTAAAAGATGTTTTTTTATAGATCGTGGAAAAATATTACAATGCAAATGTGAGTCAGTGATAATTCACTGATTTTCAATGAAAAATCACTGTTTCTTAATCGTTTTTTCGTCACTGATTTTCCACAGAAAAGATTTTCACTGAGAATCAGGTAATTTTCACTAATTTAGACTTAAATAGTAATACTTTTCGACATACTAAAAATGAAAAGTACATGAATTTCATAACTTCTACAATATTGTGTCGAGAGTATTGTTTTATAATAGAAATTACTATAATTATGTGGAGATAAAAAAAAGAGAAATTAAAATGTTTAGAATGCAAATCGTACATTCTACTATACAAATCACAGAACTCAATATCCGTGTTGAGCGAATTGCCAATTCAATTATTTTATTGCATTATTTATTTTCTAGTTCAAACATACATTTTTTCAGATTCTCAGAGAAATTAAAATAGTTTTACTCTTTGGACAACACAAAAAATTTTTCGGGTTGAAAACTTACTCGAAAGTAGTACATGGAAAAACAGGATTTACTAAATCAGTGAAAAGATGTGCTGTTTCAAAACAACTTGATAGTACGAATTTTTTTTGCAGCAGTAGCTTATTTTTTTGTTGCCAGGCACAACCATTATCCATAAAATACCATTGCATAGTAACTGTGCTATGGTAGCAAAAAAGGTTTGTTGAGGCAACAAATAAATAAGCTACTGGTGCAAAAAAATTTCGTTCTGGTCAAATTGTGTTGAAACAGCCCATTTTTTTTGCTGTTACAGCAAATTCTGTTTTTTCTGTAAATTAATGATTTGAAAAAAATGTTTATAAAATAGGTTCATTTTCCAGAGGTGAGATTTTTTTTAATCTTGTAAAATCTTTCTTTCATCGATTTGTCATGTACTGTAAGGATTTTTTATTAGGCTTATAATTATATTATTAGGCTAGTTTTCTGATACATTCATCATTATATTAATTCATCAGATTTGAGTTTGAAAATTCTAACACTTATTGCAGAAATTTTTATAATATACGTTCTTACAACAATTTCGCGTTGGACAAGGGCCCCTTGAAAAACTTCTACGCTACTGGTTTTCTCTCGTTCTACCGGTCGTGTAGTCACGAACTTGCACGAGTCAGCACGAACGATTACGAAAACGCACGAGTTGACACGAACTGAATGAATTCCATCAAAATTTATCAAAAAGTCAAAACAAATAACAACAAATAATAAATAACATGGCTTCGACACTTTTGATACGAGTGCAACATGCTATACAAAAATATAAGCAAGTTTTCGACCATTTCATGAGAGGAGGTTTTCCTCCAGGTAAATTATAATTTTTTGTCATCTATTTGTTTATATTTGTTAATACAATATATTTTCGCAAGTTTTCTAACCTATAAACAGTAAGGTATAATTAATGTTTTTTTTTTTTGTTTTGCTCAATATATTGCTTTGTCAAAAATAAAACTAATTTACTTTAGTGAAAAGTTGTTGAATGACAATTTTCAAATTAACATAAATCCGAAAGTTTATAATTTTAACACGAGATGTTGCAAAATTCTCATGTAAATTTTGCAAAAAAATTTTGAAACCCATATTTTTTTGAATGTTTGATAGTAGAAATCACTCTCAATAAAATTAAAAATTCAAAAATTTTTTTTGTATAACGAAAGTTTTGATTTTGTAAAAATAAAAAAATTTGTAGTTTGAAGTACAGTGACTTACATTTTATTTTCAAAATTAAATGAATTCGATTGATAATTAAAATTTGGATGGATTTTTTTTATTAGTGTGAATTTTGAAAATCATAAACTTTATCACGATTCTTGACAAGAAATAAATTTTTTTGAATAAAGTATAATTTTGTGACAATTGAAAAACCAAAAAATTCATGTTTTTCAATAGAAAAAATTGAGTTTTAAATTGAAATTATTTAATATATCTTGAAAAAGTCATCACTTATTTCAAAAAAGTCCATTTTATTGATATAATATACAAAATAAATAAAAATTCATAAATGATATATAATTGCAAGATAAAAAAATTATATTCTTGAAAGTAAAGAAAACAAACATTTTATTTATATAATTATTAATAAATTTTTTCATGCATACATAAATACTCAATATTTTTTTCACATTTACATGTTTATATAAATAAATTAATTTTTATACATATAGTAAACAGTCAAAACAAATTTTAATAAAACCATATTCTGAACTTGAAAATATAAGTGTAGCAATAATAATCCTAAAATTGAATTTTTTAACATACAAAGTATTGCTTATAAAAAACTGTACAAAATAAATCATCAGCACAATAAAATCTAAAACAGTCAATTTTAATTCGTTGTATTTCAAGATTCTAATTTTAAGAATAAAACAAAATTTAATTGTATGAATAATATGATTGATCCAAAATTCAGTAATCTAATTACAGCATAAAACAAAATCCTAAATTGATAGTAATTATTAATGTAGTTCTCTGGGATGAGGAAACTTCAAAAATCGTATTTAAATTTTAACTGAAATATTTTATGATTTCCGAAGATTAAATTTTGTATATTTTTTTTTAATTGCAACTATCAACTTCATATTGTCATCCCATTAAAATTGTTTATGTATTAAATCAGACTTCACATGATAAAAATCTTTGAAATCTAATTTTTTTACATGAATTAAATATAAAAACAAAAAATATTAACATCAGAATAATTAAAATAAAATAATAAATATACCTATTTCTTTGATTCAATACGAATAATAATTTAGAAAAATCCATAATTTATCTTTGAGAATCATACTACTTATTGATAAAACTATGATTGCAATTTCAGAATTGGCACTAGCAATCGACACTACCAATTTTCATAATGTACCAGTGTACAAGCCCAAGTACATGAATCTGAAAGACATAATTGACAATGGATTTGTGTGGGGAATATTCAGGCGTACCTTAGAAAAAAGGAACAAAAGGAAATACGGTTTCCCAAAATGGCATTGGAAGCCACTCGTCGCTAGAACTGATATTTTGACCTGCAACTCTTGCGGCCATGATCGTCTATCAGATACATTATGTCGTGAGTATCTAAATTTTTCAGATTGTAAATAGTAAAAAACGAAGCATCAAAAATTTTTTAAATTTTGAACTCGAAATTGAAGTGAAAATTGAATTAATGAAATATTAAGCAAAATAATTTACTGATACTTTTTTTATAAATTTCTAAATAGTTTTAACTCTTATAATAGTTCAACTGTCTTGAAAATTGTCTTACAACTGTCTTGAATAGTGTCTTACAACAGTCTTGCACACTGTTTGAATAGTGTCTTACAAGTGTCTTGAACAGTGTCTTACAACTGTCTTGAACACTATCTTAACAGTATCTTACAACTGTTTTGAAAACTGTCTTACGACTGTCTTGAACACTGTCCTAACAGTATCTTAAATAGTGCCTTAACATGTGTTTTACAAAGTGTCTTAACATGTCTTGACATGCATTGTGTTATGTTAATAGTAGAGTATAAATCTGATTCAATTCTATTTTTTTTTGTGTTCTCTTGTGAAGAAACTTACTCAAGTTTAATTTTCATTCATTTTCTCAGCTTTCTGTTACGGCCGAGCGAAAGAAGAAACTAAAAAGATGCAGGAAGACATTCAAGCCAAACTGAAACTAGATCCTGTAGAGCACGAAGTTGTTGTTCTCTACGAAGGGGAGCGACCGCAAGATTATTGGAAGGTGAGATTTCATTGATCCAATAATATAAAATCTTTTTTTCAAACTGAAATTAACCAATTTTTTAACATGTTTCAGGCTCAGCGCATCGTTGAACTCCCCAGAAAAAGACCTTCCTGGTTCACGAGCAATTTGCTCCAACAAACAGCAGAAGAAACTGAAGTTAACAAAGAAGTGCCCCAAATGGTGAAACCCAAGGCCGACGAATTGGCATGAATTTCTTCAACTGTAGTTCATATTTGTTGATTTACATGACTCATTTGTAAAAATAAAGTTAAATTCAAAAGAACTTGGGTTTTTTTTTTGGTGATCAACTTCAATTTTGAACAAAAATTATTTATCGAAATATGTAGTTTTTTCCAATAGGTCAGTGATCTCCAGGAGCCAAATGAAGAAAGACAGGTTCAAATTGACAAGAAACTTATTTATTTAAAAATACTCTAGCTTTTGGCCATTAATTATGGCCCTAATCAGGAAAACTAAATATAAATAAACAACACGACATGAAAATCAGAAAAAATAATATCTTACAAATATTAAAGAAAATGTGTAAGAAACTGTCGTATCTGTAGTTGCCATTAAAAACAGTCTGTTACCTTCCAAAATGTTTTAATGTCAAATATATGTAATAAATCCCGGTTTCCAAATAATATACTGCCATTTATTGAGGGACTTGGAAGTTTAAGGTCCTTTGACCTTTACACTGATAAAACAGTGTTCCCAATGATATCCTGTACTTTATTAATCAATAATCATCCCACAATATTGTAAAAAAGAAAAATCACAGATCTCCCTTTAAATCTAGTAATTCAAGAAAGAAAAATTGAATCCCATCTTTTTCAAACGAAATTCTTCCAATCAATACAGAAATAGTTATTTATCCCGTCCGTCAGTCTATAATCCGTTTATTAAAATACACCAATTTCAGATCACAACGTCATTTTATTCAAACAACGTGGTTTCCGAAATCAAGGATATTACTCTTGTGTATTCTGTCGTGTTGGCCAACGTTATATGTCTCGTAAGACAGAATAAATGTAAATTCAGCCAAAAAGGACAATTAATATTCTTTATTCATTTGACCGACGTTTCGTTCCGGATGCAGAACATTCTCAAGGTCGATAACAAAATAAAATCTTTTTCACTATCCAGAGTCAAACATTGTGAAAAAACTATAAATTACGTACGATAGTGAACGTGTACATGCTTCGAAGCGGGCATACACTGAGTATTGTTATATGTCTCGATTTCTCAAGAGTCACTCTACTCTCTCCAAAATCCAAAAGAAAAAGCGAGCACTTCCCGATGGAGACTGTTTATATAGACTGGTACCCAGCGTAAAGCCTTCCTCTATCAAAGTGGGAGCCCAAGTTTCCAAAAACCGCCATTCTCTAATATTCCCCGAAATTGTAGCTTATTCAAAATATCATTACCCTCTCCAGGTAACCCAATACGTCTTAAATCAAACCACAACGGCAAAGTCAAAAAACATAGTTCTCAAAAAAAGAACCACATCTCCCAATAAAACAAAATTCCCTCTTCCCAATAGTTCTAATTTATTATTATGTATGAAGTTCCACAGTTTTGAAAATAAGCGCCTAATGTACAACTTTTTACAAAATAAATAGTTCTTAGTTTCTAGTTTACAAAAATGTATATACATTTGCTATACAAAAGCTTAATTTGGAAAATGACCAAGAACGTGTTCGTGGAATATGTTGAATGGTTTTGATGGATCGAAAATTTCGCCACACAAAGGACAAATGTTGACTTCTTTATCGTCTTTCGATTCGGAATTTGAATGTTCATTGAAAAGCTCTGGCGATTCGTGCACTTTTTCATTTGTGTAACTATCAATGGGAGGACTGGTTTGAGTAGCGTTACTTTTTGTCAGACTTTCTTGTAAATGATTTTGCTTTTTTTCTCTGTTTGATTTCACAGACACATTTTCCAACCAATCCAGACATGTGGTATCTGTAGCAATTTTGGAAACAGTGAAATTAGAATAATAAGAACATATTATTTGAAATTATGCGGGAAGACCACCAGAAACTTTAAAATTACAGTTATTTTACTGTGGAAATGTTTTTTTCTAAACAATTTACAAAAATTTTCAAAATTAAATTTTATTGTAATTCTTACCCTTTCTCATTTTCTGCATGTTTTTTAGAGTTTTTTTTAGTTTTTCTTGCTGCACCAATAAAAGTTCCTTCGTTTGCAACAACCTTATTTCATGCTGCTTCATGTGTTCCAAAGAATTTGTCTCTAAATCTTCTGGATAAGTAAATCCTATGTCTTGTAAATTTAAAGTTGTTGAACTTTGCAACTCGACCATCTACAACACGACATTTTTTTTAATAAACAAATAACACAAATTTAAATTCTTTTCTTACCTCTGCATATTGTTGCTCCAACTCAGATTTTTCCAGTCTAAAACTATTAATCAGTTTCAACGAAATTTCCTCTAAACTTGCTTCTCTGTTTCCTATATATAACAACAACAAAAATGTATATAAAAATTTTTCTAGTTGTTTGTCTTTCTTATTTAATATTTTTGAATTTCCAAAAGTGAAAACTTTGCTTTTGTTACTGTAAAAAGATACACAGTTTTTTCATTATAGATTTCTTTGAGCTATTTAATTTTAATTTAAATAGGAAAATTTTACCTATTTCGTTTTGAATGTTTGGGTCAGCTTTGAAGGAATAGGACATTATTTCAGATGGATCCATTGGTGGGTGTTTGTGTAACGTGTCCATTATGTTTGTTAAATGATTACCCAATGATTTATTGACCTGTGTCAATTTTGTCAGTCTATTCCACAGCTGACGATTTTCAGAAGCAACCATGAAAACATGGTGAGTCAGTTGTGATTTCTGTTTTGTCAACTCTTCGATTTTTGCCTTAAATTTAAAATGCATCAATTTAAAATATATCAGACACAATAAATCAAACTAAATATTCACGAGAAAACTTGAAAGGATCATAACTGTGGCATTTCTTTGCAATCAAGTTACTCACATTTCATAAAAAATACGAGTTATGTGAACTTTCATACATGGTTTATACAAAATTCATACTATTGTATGTAGCTCGTAAATATAACACTTGTATATCGATGGAAACCAATTTATGTTTATGAAAAATGAATTATCATTCAAAATTCTCGTGCACTGCGTACTAAAGTGCAAGTCAATTAGTATGCTCGTGCTCGCCAGGTAGCTACACGAAATTTTTTCTCAAATACGAATTATTATGGAAATTTTTAAACATAAGTAATATTTCACATACAATCCTTCTATTACCAGTTGTCTCAGTATGAATTTTGATTTTTTATACAAACAATTTATTAACATCAAACTTTTTTGTATTATTTGTCGAATAAAATACCAATTTTGCTAGTCTTATTTAACTTTTTTGAAAACGATCATGTGCAGGTATATAAAACTGTTGAGATTCTATTTTTATCGAGCAATTTTTAATAAGAAATTTGAATTCACCAGTTGATTGAAGTTTCATATTTTTTTTTCTTACTTAACTTCCTTATGAATTGACGTGTTTTTTAAAATTATAAAACCAAAATTTGCAGTCTCATGTCTCAATTATTAGTTAAAAAATCTTACAAAATTTAATTTCACAAAGGGTGATTTTATTTTAAAACAGAATTTAGTATAATTATTTACCATGGAAAAAAAATCTTATAATAACTTTTATTTACTTTTATTCAATTTTGAAGTCAAATCACAATAGAAATTTCGAATACATTTTCAGAATAATCGGCGAACAGATGCAAAATTACTCGCCTCATTCAAAAACTAAGATGTTTTAATTTACAGACGATTGGAAATGAATATCTTCAAATTTTTGAGTTTTTAAATTTTGTTGTTTAAAATTCATCCAAACTATGCGTCAACATAAAAGGTAAAGTAAAAAGGAAAAGAATTGACGAGGGGCCAATAAAAGGTTGACAGGTTTGAATTAAAGTCCCTGTAAATGAAAGTCTGGACACGACGTGTCTATCTCGGGATTGGTTGATTGGAAAATCAACCAATCCCAACAACATCAACATCAATACAACGTTGAAAAATCACATAAGAATTTTTTTTTTTTTTAAGATTTACCATCAATGATTAAAAACCTCAAAATAGTGATTTAAGCGAAGTCCCGAAAAATTGAAAAAAATTCATTTACTCACAATTTGTTAGTAATCGGATATTTGGACGTGAATTACTAGCGAACTATGAATAAAATATCGTACTGTGAGTTTCGTCAAAACCGACATTTCCAAAACTCGCAGTAATATACTATTAATTATCGACGATGAAATTCGTCGTTTTAAAAAAAGGTCGAACTTTTAAGATTTATATGATAAAAAATTTCCTTATAAAATTTTATTTCCTGTAGAAATTTTTACGAAAAAACTTTTTCCCAAAAATTCCAGTTCATAAGAAATGTACAAGGCTTAAATATTCTCTCTAAAAAATTTTTAATTTCTTATAAAAGTGTCACTGGTTTTTATAACAAGTTTTTTTTTTTTGAATTTTTCAAGATCGACCTTTCAAGAAATAAAATTTAATTAATAATTATATAGTTAATAATAATAAAATAACAATAATAAAACATGTGATAAAATTATTATTTTTAATTAAATTATTAAAATTAAAAGAATTAATAGAATTATTTAAAAAAATAATTATTATTAATCAATTAATAATAATATTATGAATATAACTAACAATAGAATTTATTATAAAAAATAAAAAAAACTTTATGAACATGTCACATATTTATTTATTAACCTGAAATATTAATAAACATTTTTATTCGAAAAACGAAATATACTTACTTGCAAGCTGTGAATCAATTTTTGTTCGTCACGATTTTCTTCGATATTCGACGTCGCGTTTGTAATTTTTTCCTCGGATCCTGATCTCAAGGCCAAATTCTCTTTTTCTACTGCTGTCAAACGACTTTGTAATTGTTGACATCGTTCTTTCATGGTCTGAAAAGCCACTTGCAGCGCGTATTTTGACTTGCATTGTTCTTCCGATGTCTCAGCATTGCTCATTTTCAAAAATTTTGCAAGTTTCGCTTTTTCTTTCACTTGCTTTCACTCGTTCGTTGGTTTTGTTTTCATTAACAATGTTTAGAGTTTTTGACAGGTGAAAACAGCTGGCACTTTTTCACTGCAATCTAGTTACAAGGTTGTCGCACTTTTTCCCCTAGACGAAAAAAAAAACCTTAGACCATATAGTACATGGACCGCTCGTCGGGTCGGATGAGTACATCTGCTCCGACAATTTTGTGACCTGCGTGCGCCTGCACACACGCAGGATATCGATAATGCAGGTAGGTCTGCATTATCAATAAAGTGTCGGAAGAAATTTTTGTCGGAGCAAATGTACTCACCTTCGGGTACCGAAAAAACGTGGCAGACATATGGGACAAGTTGTTATGTCCAACCCTATAGCAGCAATACAATTGTGTGCAACAGTTGGCAGCACTGCAG
>JAPYZL010185240.1:0-14264 GCA_030522825.1 Platygaster orseoliae
TATATATACCGCGCTCAACTTATACTACTGTCGACTCAGCCTGTCGTAATACTTCGGAAGTCGTATTGGGCGCCTTTTACCAGAAGCCTAAAGACATTATTAGCACTCTAATGGCTAGTTCCCCTGATGCATATAATATCACTTCTAATGGTAAAGGTTAGCTAAGCTCCTACATGGGTCGTGGCGACTATGCGTTGACTGATTGTGGCATTTGACGACTATGAAAAAAATCGTTCCTTATAACTAGGATCATTCCTTAGTGGAATTATTATTATTATTTTTTTTTTTATCAAACTGTTTGGTAATTAATGCCAAATATACCCGTTACCCCCGTTACCTTCATTTTACCAAACTCTTGGCAATATTTATTAATGTTGAAAATTATCACCACTTCGAAAAAATTTTAGTAAATTCTACCCGCCGTTTCGATAAAATTTACAAAAAGTTTTTCTGCGTGTAGCTCAATAATATACTATATTCTCATTATATCTGAATTAATCACCATTTTTTTCTATGAAACAAAAATTTTTGTGCTATTTCATTAAAAGTGTTTTGATAGAAACCAAAAGATGCTATTGGCATTATTCTATAACTCGAAAAATCACGATTTATATCAATGAACAGCAAATGCGCATTTTCTTTGTCTCTTGACTCTTCCGAAAAATCTTGGAAAGACTATCAAAATCTTGTATTAGTGAAAAAAATGATATTTATAATTAAAATTGAAAAAAATCTCCTAAGAATACTGAAATTTCGACAGTTAAAAATTTGCATGACGAGAAATGCTCGCCCAGATTCGTTCGTCCCTGGATCATACGATCGACGAACTGCAGGCTGTGGTGAGGGTAACACGAAGAACTGGAAAGGCAATATAGTGGCAGACTGGTGGGAGGATAAGGGATTGGGGGACGAGGTAAACCTCGCCACTTGACGAAAAGCGAGTGTTACCAAGCTATGCTGGCGCCACCCGTGCGTATACACCCAACTACTCTCGTTCGATTTCGCACTCAATACTACCGGCAACTTAATTCTCGACCTTAATTTCGCCCATTTCTCAATCAGCGAATACGCCGGAGAATAAAAATCTTCACTCGGAGACAAAGAAAAAAAAAAAAACTTAGAAGGCCACAATTTTTTCAGATCGAGCAAGATCTTATATTTGCTTTTCACTTTACAGTTCCTAATTCGAAGCACAGAGAAATCCTTCAAAAGCAAATATAGACAATGCGTTCGCGAGAAGAATATGAATTTCTTAAGTCAATATTGAAGTTGATATGAATAAAATAGAAAGGATGCTTTTTTTTCAAGTTTTGAAAGAAATGCATGGTATTTATATTGTACATTTTTTTCCAGGAAACGGCGGAGAAGAAATTATATAGAGGTAAAGTAATAATTGAGAAGTTGCATGGAAACAAAAATCAAATTTGGCCACAAATGTATCTATTATTTTCGAAAAAAAATCGATACGTATTTTTTTGTTTCTTTAAAAAATGATTCTTTTAAAAGATAAGTGAATTTTTTATTTCGTACATATATATATACTGAGCATGCAAATGACGCCAGATAATAAGAATGACGTCACTTAATTATACTTTTTAAAACGATGTGTTTTCGTCAATTTTTGAGATATGACAAAAAGAAAAAATACGTGTCTAACTGGTTTTTCGAATGTCAAAGTCGAGCAATTTCAAAATTTATTACGAAAAACTGGAAACCAGACAGCGAAAGCACCTGGTTCGATTGTCGTAGGCGGTTGTAATTTCTGCACCGTCATTAATTTATTTACAAAATTTTCAAATGCACATTATATATTGATACGTGAAAATAATGTGCATTAAAAATTTTGTCAATTGGAACAACAATATTATTGTTTTTTCAACTAAAAGTGAGTCAACTTTGTTCATTGTATAGTAATGATTGTTCAAACCTCACAGCCATAATACCGAATTCATATGAAGCGTTCAAGCCTTACGATAATTTTGAAGTAAAAAATTATCTTGATCCGATCAATATTGACCGAGATCTAATAATTTTAAAATATCGTTACAAATGAATTCATGGCACATTTCGTCGTGAGAGCAGCGAGACTCCCCCACTCTTACCTACTAGGGAATCTGATCTCGAGCGTCAGAGGCGGTTATGCTTTCCAGGCCCTCAATTTCGAAGTGAATATACTCTATTCACTTCAATAAAAATGTTAGAATAAATAATTTTTGAGTTTAAACACGGTAAAATCGAAAACTACCAGATTTATTAATAATTATTTCGAACGAAGGAAATTGAAAAATCATAACTCGAAACGCGATTTATTCGAAACTTAGTTCAAAATTTTCCAAGACATATATGTCCGATATAATCTGATCCAGAATTTCGATTTCGAGATTTTCACCAGTTTAATAGAATACGGTATGCTTTATCGGTTGCGACCAGTATCGTTTTTATCCGATTCAAATTAAGCTCAGGATGAAATTTTTCATAACATTTATATTCAAACGAGGTAACTAGGCTTTTGCTCTCGGCTCTCTCTATTCACTGCGGGTGATATGAATGAATGCAGAAAAGGAAATAGCAAAGGGTCGTTTTTTCACCTGCTCTGATGTAAGAACCTTGAAACACTTTTTTCCCAAAAAGACGTTTTGGTCCTTAACTGCCTTTCTACAAATCAGACCATATATAATTAACTAAATTGAAAAAAAAAAGGATATTCTTAAATAGCAAAAGACAAAAAACGTGTTATTACCTTTCCCGTGCTGAACGTATAACTTATCAATTGTTTCTTAATTTTCACGTGAAATGAAAAACTTTGTTCAAGCATTGTGCAAATTCTGTAATAGTTCAACACATAATCTAAAAATTTATCTAGTCTTAATTGAATTACATGTTGTTCCGAAAAGAATTGAGATTTTTCAGCTTCTTAGAAGCAGCCTGCCTGCGTTACATATTAAATTTATACAGCCTAAACCTTTCATCGATTCACCCATTGTAATGCTGAAAATGGTGCTCTCGGAAAAGACAAAATAGTATATTTCACAAGTTGAGGATCGGGAGTTTTACCGTAGACGTCAAGTTGGCGGCGCAGAGCCATATGGGTTAGGGTGGAAAATTGTAGGCAAGTCGCTTCGCGGCTTGCCTACAATTTTCCTCACTCAATTTCTTCACTCAACTCTTCACACAATTTCATTTCCTTCACTCATATGAGTGAAGAAAATGAAATCGAGTGGAGTAAATGAAACAACCTGAAATCGCTCAGTTACACCATCTTTGGCAGATGTGGGAAATCGAGTTTTCGATGTTCGAGTTGTGAAAAAGTTATTTTTCGCAAGCAGATATCAATTATCTGGTGATTATCGTATCTCGCCATCTTATCTCTCACAATAAAGCAAAAAGTCGATAAACTCGGACAACTTTTATCCGATTGCGATCGAAACCAACTCTTCCTTTTTTCCTTTCTTTATTCTCTTATCACGGGTTCTTTCCGACAAAATTCGCATTATTAAGCTCGAGGGCCTCGAGTCTCGAGACGCGAGAAACGTTTGACATCTGGTACAAATGAGACGCACGTGACGCGGATAAACCATTTTTAACGTCGCTGGATTTTATCGTTCCACCGTCGGCTGCACCGCTGCGGAGTATCGAGAATGCGCGAAACTAGTGTAATAAATCTAACAACTACTCATGTCCGAAACGAATAAAATCTATACGGGTCCAGAAACTTAAAAAGGGACTACTCATTCCCAGGAAAACAAAAATTTTCAATGAAATTATACAAAATTAAATAAAACAAAAATTATACTATTCTGCATGAAAATCGACAATAATTTTGAAATAATGTGAACTCGCAGAATCACATGAGTTATAAAACTATTAATAAATTAGTTTCGAACCCAATATTTCTCTAATACATAAAAAACGTTAAAACATGTTTTCGCTCATTATTCATCTTCACATATATACCTAATGTGTGTCGCTTCAACTCAGATAGTGGACGTGAGCTCAGGTCATAATTTTTTAAAATGAGTAACAAATTTTTTTCAAACTTACCCTTGCATTTCACCCCGACTTTGCCTGCGCCCCAAATATAATCCTCGCCTAGAAATATAAAAATAAAAAAATCATCGACTCGACATTCTGACTAATCACCTCATATTTTATACGGCAAAATAGCTGAATTCAAAGGATTATGAAAGTGTAATATACTGACGGATTAAAAAACTCATGGTTTTGAATCATAAAATGAATGGTTTGTATTGTGTTGGCAAGATTTTATACTTACAATGGACGCAAAGTATGGGATTTACAAAATATACATCTTCTAGTGTGTGGAGTCGGAGTTTCTCAACGCCGGCTGTTGCTTCATTTACATAGACTGAAAAAAAGATACATGAATTAACTCCCTTCAAATTATTAATAAAAGAAAAACAAAAATTATTCAAAATTTAAAAAAATGAGGCAGATACATAAGCTTTTAATGAGAAATGTGTACGAAAAAAATTATTTTCGCTTTTTTTCAGAGCATGAAAAATGCGAAATATACAGGGTGTACCAAAAACCCGTACCAAAAAGAAATATAATATTCCTTTTTGAATTTCAAGTCAAAAAGTCCTTTGCCACTTTTTACAAAACTCAAAATCAAAAAAGTTATTCGAGTTTGAAATTTAAATAAAAATACGCTTTTTCAACAAGTAGGGATAAAAACCACGAACCAAATTCTAACCAATTTTTTAATATTTTTCTGAGTCAAAAAATCCTTTGCCACTTTTCAAAAAACTCAAACAAAAAAAGATATTCGAGTTTGAAATGTGAGAAATCTAATTGGTTGAAACTTTTAACTTGAATATCTTTTTTGATTTTGAGTTTTGCGAAAAGTGGCAAAAGACTTTTCGACTTGAAATTCAAAAAGGAATATTAGATTTCCTTTTGGTACGATGATTTTAGTACACCCTGTATAACAAGAAGGTTCGAAAAGTTACTCTACTTTTATTTCTTGGAAATGTCGAAATTTCGGTAGTTTTTTAATAAGCATTATTGTGTTTCCAAAATCGAAAAATTTACAGTCCAGTCTAGATCATCAAGGTTTGGGCATTTTTTATTAGAAACAATAAATATAAAAAAGTGTTTTGAAGCCATAGGTACTTTTATGAAATTAGAAGATTTCAGAAAAAAAAGGTGGTTTCTAATGAACAAGATATAAAATATATTTAAGAAAAATAATATATGTAACAAAACTGGTTCACATGAATTTCAGTTGAATATTTTACGATATTAGATACACTTAACTATTTGTGAAAAATGTAACAAATTTATACCGATACTAAAATAACACTGTACTTTTAGGAAAAAAATTTGAAAACGCTTTGTAAGCAACCTAGAATACTTTGTAAGTCTTAATAAGTACATTAGAAAATGTTTTACGAGATTGTCCAACATATTCCAATTTACAAGTTATTGATTAGAAACCGTTTCATATGTTTTCCGCATTCTTAAACAATTGTAGCTCTGTCTTTTACTAAAAATTTTGCAATTGTTTCATGGTATCAGTAACAAGGAAAATTGAGCTTCATTGATATTTATATTTATTTATTTCAGAAAAAAATTAATGAAGATTTTCTAAAAAAAAAGAAGATTTTTATTTTCCACATTTTATACAATTTGACACGTTTTTTTCTTGACATTTCGTCAAAAACAATAAATTTTTATGTTTATTCTGAGAATATTCGGATTTATTATTTCATATTTAATTTTATATATCAATATATAAATATTAATTTATTTAAATTATTTATTTTAAGTATTCATTTTGAAATGTAAACAGATTATGAATCTGCAGTCATGTGACATATCGAATAATTTCTCTGTAATTTTCAAACTGCAAACTAAAGAAAATGACCAATATTTCATGGCAAAACACGCATAAGAAGTATACAGGGTGTACCACATACTACGGAGGATAATTTGCCTGAATTTTTTTCGGATTTTTCTAAGACTAAAAGTCCTCTACAACTTTTCACGAAAATCAAAATTGGCGGAGATGTTCGAGTTTGAAATTTAACAATAAACGCACTCTTACCAGGAGTGTGGATAAAAACCACGGACCAAAATTTATTCCAACTTTCTTCAAATTTTTCTGAATCGAAAAGTCCTTTGCCACTTTTCACAAAACTCAAAATCAAAAAAGATATTAGAGTTTTAAGTTTCAACGAATCAGATTTCTCATATTTCAAACTCTAATATCTTTTTTGATTTTGAGTTTTGTGAAAAGTGTCAAGGGACTTTTCAATTCAGAAAAATATGAAGAAAATGTGGTTAAATTTTGGTCCGTGGTTTTTATCCCCACTTCTCGTAAGAGCGCGTTTATTGGTTGAATTTCAAACTCGAATATTTCCGCCAATTTTGAGTTTCGCGAAAAGTTGTAAAGGACTTTTAGTCTTAGAAAAATCCGAAAAAAATTCAGGGAAATTATCCTCCGTAGTCTGTGATACACCCTGTATATTTTTCATGGTCGAAAATTGTTGAAAATATTTGGGATTAAAAATGAAACTCCTTAAAATATTCACGAAAAATCTAAAAGTGGCGAAATATTAATGTTCCGCCAAAAGCTGCAAAAATATTTATTTAAAAATTGTTTATTTATATAAATATTTTTGGTTGCCCTGTTCATCATAATTCGATTTCATTATTATGCATGAACCATATGATGACTGCCATCTTATGGCAGTCATCGTTTATTTTGGTTGTAATCTGTGACAATCCATGATATTGTGATTGTGACTTGATTTGAGTTTGTGAGACATTAGTGTCATTATTTGGCCTGACAGTAGCATTAAGTAACAGTAGAGTAGCGTTAGTTTAATCATGAATAGATTCATTCCTATTTATATTTGTTTATTGACAAATGCTTTAAACGTTACAATCAATGTGAGTGCATGAAAACCATTGTTTAACCATCAAAAATAAATTATAAACTCCTAATTTTCTCGTTTTAATTTTTGAGATTATTTAAGAACATTGAAAATAAAAAAAATCAATCAAATGTCTTTGTTTATCTGACAATGAGAGTATATTTTATTGTGATTTTCATTTTCAACATAGTTTTTTCAAAAGCAAAAACTGAGGTTTAAAGTGTACCGACCCATAATTTCATTTATGAATTATTAACAAGCAACACTAAGTAGCTGATAACTTATTGATTCAGCTGGCAAAACAAGCAAAGTTGTCATGATACACAAGCTTTTGTACTCAAGCTTTGTTTAAACGATATCTGCACTTTGTGGAGTACAAACAAATAATCGAAAAACTCTAAATCTAGACCATTCATCATTTGCTAGTAAAAAATTTTTTATTTGGAAATTATGACGGCTTTTTCATTTCGAAATTCCTAAAGTTTTTCTGGTTTCCTAGAGCTTCAGAAAATTGATTTTAGGTAGGTACGAATGATAGAATGGTCCCCTTAAGTTTTTTCATATTCCACACTAGGTAATTGGCAATATTATTGGCTTTTCTCTCTCGCTAAACAACAGCTGTAATAAGCGAGAAAAGGACACAATGCGATATCGCCGATTCCTGTTCCACACCTTGAGGTGCCCTTATTTTTTACCCATTAGGTTGTTAGAAAAGAGAAAAATTCATGCGTTTTATTATTCCATTGGAATATCTATTTTTTTTCTTTTTTAATGTAGAGTTGAACATTTTATAGGCTTCTTCGACCCTGATGTGTTCAGAAATATAGATTTTTGAATAATCCAAGTAACTGATGACTCCGATCCAATTTCAATAAACTTATTCATATATTAACACATCATCAAGCTTTAGGCCAATAATCAGCCCTTTTCAAGATAGTTCAGCAAAAACAATACATTTCATTATAAATCAAGTCCTTTATTAGTACATAAAATATTACGAAGTAATAAGATAATATTACGAAGTCAATTAGAAAAAACTACGAAGCCATATATAAAATATGATCAAGTCAAAGTAAGGATCGTGATACAATCTACTAATGTAGATTTTTGTGTGATTTCCGCTAGAATGCATAGGTAAATTTTACTTTTTCAAGACATTCATAATAAATTCTGGATTCCTCGATCATATGTTTTAGTGTAGATGAATAGACAGACAGTTTTCAATGATGTACAATTGATAGAAAATAGAGTTTTTTTTAAAATATTTTCTTCACTAGTAGTGCAAAATAAAATTGGGTACCGGAATTCATGATGAAACAAAAAAATTGCATTTTCTAACTTTCCTTTCATCTGCAGAACTGAACAAATTTCTAAAAATTTGTCGTCAAAAAGTTATTTCTAAGGCTCCCGTCAATAATTGCGAATTTTTCGAAAGGAGTATGTTCCAAAATGTATGTCTGTCAAAAAGTGTGTTTTGACAGTATGTGTCAAAAAGATTCATTTTCACCTTGTCTTTGAAATCGTCCTACGAAATCGCTCATATTTCAACCTTGTACATCAGACTCCCCCTTAATGCACATATTACAAAAATATGCTGTGGAGAAACGTTCATGAAAGTTAATAAAATTTGCATTTCTTTGGATGTTGATGAAGAAATTGAGAAAGAAATTTAAAACTTGATTTTTGCAAAAATTTTTGCGAAAAAATTTTGCAACATAGTAAGATCGGTTCGCAATGAACTAAAAATGCAAGAAAACTTTTTTTTTAAGAGCTTAATATTTTTGTCTTCGTACTCGGAGAATGATGTTGACGGAAATACGCATTTTGGAGGATTTTTTGATTATTTTAAGCACTGGACACCCCTTGCGAAAATCTGCAAAAAATCTGCAATGCGTATTTTGAAATAAGTTCTGCATTGGTGAAAAATGTTGAATAGCGTCGCGATGGGAACAATAAAAAAACCGCATGCAAAAATTTTGCCAATTTTTTTTTCGCGAATTTCACACTGGAAAATTTGCCAAAAAATTTGGAATGTGTCTCGCGATGATAGAATCTACCAAGAATTTTTTCAGATTTTTCGAATAATTACTTTAGTCGAAAAAGCCAAAATTGAAAATCACAAAATGCACCATAACTCATTCAATATGGCGGACAGTGGTCTACAACTTCGCAAAAAACATTCTTAGGCCGAGTACTTTTCAAAATTAAATTGCGAATTTGAATCAGCTTCGGGGCCGTTTTCACATGAAAACCCGGCTATGCCCTTTGGCCACATATGTATCTATTACTTAAAAAAAAACCATACGTATATTTTTGTTTCTTTGAAAAGTTGTTATTTTTGAAGACATGAATTTTTAATTCCGTATATATGGTTATACTGAGCATGCAAATGACGCCATATAGTTAGAATGACTTTACATTGTTAAACTTCTTAAAACAATGTGTTTTCGACAATTTTTGAGATATGACAAAAAAAATACATGCTTGATATTTTTTGATAAACTAACAATATCAACAGAAAACTTGGGTGTGTATCGTTGGACACTCGGTAGAAGTGGAACACCGCGTTATTTTGTTCGCATTCTGTAATTTTGTTCGCTTTCTGTAATCTGCAATAATGCAATGAATATAAATATGTTTATTTATAACAGCTGTCCTTCTTATCCATTAAAAAATCGATTCGAGGTCCTTATAAAAGCAGCAAAAAACTGTATTTAAAAAAAAATTATTTTTGAAAAAAAATTTTTTCGATGGTAAAATTTCTTTTCCGGAAAATGAGATTTTTGAAAAAAAAAAAATTTTTTTTGAAAAAAGCAAATTTTTTGAAAAAAAAACATTAGTTTAAAAAAACTTTTTTTGAAAAAAAAAAATTTCTGAAAAAAAAAAATTTTCGAAAAAGAAAATTTTTTTGAAAAAAAAATTTCTTCGAAAAAAAATGTTGGAAAAAATTTTTAGAATAACAATTAACAAACTATCATTATTTTATCATGATATTTGTCAATGTATGTACCAGTACTTGACAGCATGACGCTAAAAGCGTGATGCTAAAAGCGTGATGCTAAAAGCGTGACGCTGTCGTTACGGATTTAGCCTCTGGGAAAAGAAGTTCCACTTCAATAAAAAAAATTGACTCAATTTCCAAATTGCGCGGTTCATTAAAGCTATGGTGTAGTTAATGTTTTTTACAGTACTAGTACAATTACTGCGTCATAATCGTACTGTTTCACGGTATGGAAACGCTATTACCGTTCTCGTATTGTAAAATATACATTACTTGGACATGAAATCACTTTTCCACTTCTGATAAATAATTTTATCATCCTAGTAATGTAAAATAGTATTCAAAATACGGATATTTATATTTATCACTTCAAAACAAAAAATTGATCGATATCGAATAAATATCATTGAAAACATATTGATTTTTCAATACATAGATATAAAAGCAGCCAATATTTATATTGTTAGAAAATATCAATATTTTAAAAAATCTATTAAAAAAAATTCATAAATTAAAAATTATCAACCAATAATGATATAAATTAGTGTATAATAATATATAATTCTTAATTTTATCAATTGATAAGTAACTTATTTAATTACAGTAAATAACACTGTGCTACAAAATTAAAAAAAAAACGCATTCACGAAGTCAAAAGTAGGATTATAGATTTTTAAATTTCATAAATATATTTACTTTTGGAAATGGAATTTTTCCTAATTATTGTATATCTGTTGTGTATCAATAGATATACAATTTACCATTCTTGAATCTAAATTATACAACATTGATTATTTACTTTCTATACTTGTTGGTGTATGATAGATGATAGTTATTTTGTTTAGTTTGTGTACTTAATTATAATTTATAGCTACATTACTCTTCATAGCATCTCTAATAATTAAGTTGACTGTTGTAAATGGAGCATATGCTGAGAAACGAAATTATAAACAAATATGGACATAAATAAATAATGTTTAAGATATTGAAATTAACACATTTCCTTTCATTTGTGATAGAAACTAACTAGAAGATTATTTTATTTCCTAGTAAACTGTTCGAAAAGATTTGTAACCATTTACAAAAATAGTTATTATTTCTGTGTATATAACATGACATTCCAACACCTTATGAAATAATTTACCATAAGGTCCATTGCTGAGTGTCACATAAGACGGCTCTTCCTCGTTGTGGGTTTCTCGATAAGACGATAAATTTCCTTTAAGCATTAGGACTTGCAAATGTACCTCTGCAAAATTAAAAGACAAAAAAAAATGATTTACAGAAATATTATCAACTGGAAGAGTCAAACTCTACTAATTCGTAAAATAAAAAAAAACCTCTAACATTTCTTGTTCAAATGATTACTTTTATAAAAATGATCCAATTAAATAACAAAAAAATAATACATGTAGTAATCTGAGAAAACATTGAACATGAGAAGTTACAGGAAAGGGAATGTACTGAAAAAAATAAGTTTGACTCTTTGAATTATTACTTTATACAGGGTGTCTAAAACAAAATAATAAAATGAGAAACCCAACACTAGACACCCTCTTCTACAAACTCAATCTCATACTAACCAGGTACAAAGCATATCTAATAAATCCTTTTTTTATTGTAAAAACAACGTTCACTGTGATAAATTGCGGTGCTCTGCCTTTCTTTCGTCGTTACAAAAATCCCATACAAAGGGTACTGGAAAAATATTTATACAACAGCAGCATCCTCTCATCAGTAATTGAAACCCAAAGAATTTGTTCAACATGGATTGTCATCAGTCTCATCCTCCTCGAGAATCTCTCTGGCCTTTTTCATGGCATTGATGGACTTGTTTGAGATTCCTCAAGTTCCTTAAGAGTAGATTTCATAAAAAAATGACGCACAATTACTATGTACAATCATGCCGATGGTGTGTATTTTTTATTGCATCTCGTTTCTCTTTTTTTTCACACAGCCAGAGTTGCTCTGCATTTTGTACTCTGCAACAAGAACAAAAGTCATCAGGATTGATTTGATATGCCCAGTAATACAACTACTATTGAAAATCCTAAAAAATGTTCAGGCACTTGTGGAAAATTAATAAACATGGACATGTTCACGTAAACAGTTTACCTGATGTTTACACTAAGTTTATGTATATATATCTTTATTCGCCTCAGCCTATGCGACTCTAAGACCAGACTTCCCTTACATCTTACAATACTCTTAATCAATACTATCACAACATTACAATATCACAATCATAAAGGATGACCGATTGGATCGGCACCATAGATAGTACATGGACTGGCCATTCTCCTATCTGTCCCAGCAAAAGTGGTTGGCCAAACATTGGAGGTTGGACTCGGTCTTCATTGCATTGGTAGTATACCTATATATACGTAGTATATATAGCATGTATAGTAATAGTATAATATTAAAACGAAGACTGAGTCCAATCTCCAGCGTTTGACCATCACATTTCGTGAATGGCCAGTCCATGTACTATAAGGTCTATGATCGGCACATACCTTTCTGTTTGAATGCTAATTTGTTGGAATAGAGAATTCTAGGGAATTTATGGGGAAATCTAGGGAATTTCTAGGGAATTCATAATTCAATCCTAGAAATTCCCTATAATTCCCCATAAATTTCCTACAATTCTCTATTTCAACATAAAGGTATGTGCCATTGGATCATTGGTAAAGTGTTGCTTCTTGGCCTGTTGCTTCACGATTTCGAGAGTTCCAGCGGCTCCCTTGACATTTGGATACTGGCGTATAGCAACTTCCGTTGTTTTTTTTGCGTCAACTATTTGACACGATGATTACAATAATCATACATAAATTGTTTGCTTAAAATTAATGCTTAACAATTAAGTAAACCTGTTGCATACATCAGGTAAACAGTTTACGTAAAGTTTACATCCACTTGCAGCCTAGAACGAAAACTGTACTTAAACATATCTACAAGGGCAAACTATAGTTTTTTATGATTGCAGAGTGATTTATTCATTTAATTTTTAATTATAACCAACAACGATAAACGTTTTTTAAAAATCCCGCAAGTTTTTCGAGCTGGAAGTGAAAATTTAGAGAGAAAATATAGTCGGTTTATATACTTTATTTCTCATATCTGCGAGACGAATTTCCATGGGGTCATTAAAAACCCCGTTACGAACACTGCGAAATCCCGGCCCGCCCGTCACCGACGCTCGTAAAATGCAGTTTTACTGAGTTTTACGAGCCTTGGAGCTTCTGACATTCGCTCGCTGTTGGCTGATCGCTGTTCGCATCAGGCGGCGCACGCACACACGCCCACGCACTCGAATACGTCCAAGATTAACATCCAGTCAAACATTTATTATTTTGTAAAATGCCAGGGATTTTCTTACCCGCGTCGACTCCGGGAAAGCGCTCATGCGTCCTTTTTCACGGTTTTCAGGATTGCCGAAAACGACGACAATTCGGCTTTTGTAGCCGCAAAAACACGGTCGCGGAAGAAAAAAACGCGTGGGCATTAACGGACGTATCGCAAGGCTTTTTCACGGGGCTACAACAAAACTCGCGTCATAGCAAACCTTGGGAAATGAAAGAGAATTTTACGGGAAATTGAACAGGGGGCAGCGATGTTTCACCCTTTGCACCCGATACAACCCAATACAACCGACCGCAGCCGACACTGCGCGACGCGGACAGACGCGGATGACATTTGCTGATTTTTGCACAATCAGAGGTAAATACTGTGGTTCCATCTATTGCGTTTCTTCGGTACTTGCTACGAGGTTTTTTTACCGACGGCAAATATGAGAGACATCAGAGTTAACGATTGTAGTAACAACTGGTAACAACACTGATTTCTCTATTTTAAATAGTTAGAGATCAGTGGGTGACAAGTGTGACAACGAGAAAAATAGTTGGAAAAGTTATCGTTAATTATTGATATTTCAGAGCTCGTATCGATAAAAATGCAGATTTTATCGTACACACATACTTTTCTGTTATAATGCTGTTTTCTTGAATGTGGGTAATTCTAGGGAAAACTCTAAGGATTATTCATTAACTCCCTAGAATTATGGGGAAATCTAGAGAATTGAGAGCATTTTGGGGTCGATTTGTCTATATGGTAGGAATTTTTGCTGTTTTTTGTTTACCGTAAATTTGAGATGAATTATTTTTGTAAAAACTGATCCAGTGCCAAAATAGAAACTCAAACATATTTCATTACAATCACGCAATTACTCTATCTCGCAAACTAATTTTGTAAGTGATTGTTCTCGGGTAAAAGCTTTTTTTTTGCAAATCTAATGTTGTTTCCTTTTTATTCATGAAATCAATTTATTTATCCGATATTGTAATTTTTAAATTTTTAATATCGGTTAT
>JAPYZL010185246.1:0-17998 GCA_030522825.1 Platygaster orseoliae
TGATTGCGGCTCTTCGAATAAACTCTGGGCTTGTTTCCGACATGGTGACAATTTTCGTACTGACATAATTAACTTTAGTCTATAAGGTATTCAGACACTAAAAGCGATATCTTTCTGAAGCATATTATCGCGGGAATATTGAATGGTTTTTTGTCCAGATTTTGGTGGCGCACCCTGTAGACCTCACATGGAGTAAAAATGATACTTCGAGAGCATTGACATTTCTATTTATTGTCAGAGCAAAATAACGATGTGGTTGCGCACGTTCATTGATAATTAAAATATCAGCTTGCCATGAGACAAGTCTAAAACAGTTGTTGTAAGCTGCCATGATTTACTAGGGAAAAAAATATGGCGCTAGCTCACGATTCCTCGTGGCTCATAATACCCCGGTCTCTCCTAGAATTCCAGGATTTCCCGGACGCTGAACACCCTGAATAATATATCCCAACATACTCACCCTTGTCTTTTCCTTCAACATTTCGAGTTGGTACCCCAATTCCTGGACATGATTCAAATGAAGAGCCAAAGCTTCGCTCGCAGCGTGTCTATCTTTGCAAGCCATGGACAAATAATTCATACCCTCGCAAGTAGAGCTGAAATTCGAAAGGCATCTCTCGATTTTTCGCGAAGCCCTATTTTGTGTCTCTACTTTTCTTTTTTGCTCAGCCTTATCACGCTCCAAATTTTCCCAGCACTCCTTGACCCTCTGCGTTTCCAATTTCTCTCTCTGTTGCTGCTGCAGTTTAAATTGCTGAGCACGTTGTTCTTCTTCAGCTTGTTCGGCTTCCAAACGAGCATTGTCAGCTGCTCGCTGCTGTTCCCTTTTTAAAGCCAATACTGCCATCATTCGTGCCTTTTCTTTTTTCAGGTTATTCTCGAAATCATCCATTTGCTTTTTGCGCTTTTCGTTTGCCATCTGCCATACAGAACAATTCAGCATCAATATGTGTAATGAGAAATTGGATAATTATAAAAAAGCATTGAAAGTTTATACATGAAAAAAATGACTTCGCATCAAAATGTCTTACCCTAACGGTTTCTCGTCTGAGGTTTTCATTTTCCAGAAGAATTTTTTTGATAGAAAAAGTAAGTTCTTTTTTTTGCTCTTCATTTTTTGGTGGTGTTGTATAGATGATGTTTTTGGAGTCATTCAACTCTTTTTTTGTTTTGTTTTCATCATCACTTTCAAGTGAATTATCTGATGTCTGTAATTCTTTGTTGTCTTGCAAATTCAATTCGCTTAACCTATTTATGATAGATATTTTCAAGCGTTCATACGGCGAATCAATAAAGCCCCCTCCTTTCAAATCTGAGTCCTGAAAATGGATGAAAGAATTCAGGTGAAATTTCATGTCAAGTGTTTACAATGCAACAGAAAGAGAGCGACCATATTTCTTTCTCTGTCTGTTGCATTGTAAACACTTAACGCTTGACACCATGAAGAAACTGTTACTTTAGGAATTAACATACGTTTTTCTTCGATATTATTTTTTCTTTATTTTTTTATGCTGTATCATGGAGTTGAACTTAGATTTTTGAAAAATTTAAATAGTGGAAATTTTTTATTCAAGTTCATGAAATTTGGGATCCAAGGAAGTGAAATGAGTTATTTTATGTTGCAAACAATTAAAATTTTAGATTTAAAAATTAATGTAGAAAAATATCAGATTTTCTAGTTTCTCATTGTAAAGTCGAAATTTATAAAATAGTTTAGTGTACAATTTTTATTTTAATAATATGTATATGTAAATACATGTTTTTCCATGCTTCTGTTTAAAAAAAAATCTATATATTTTAAAGTAATGAAATAAATTATTTGCAACGATTTTATGAACAAACTTCAGAATTCTTAACTTGAAAAACTGATTTATAATTCCCCGATCATAAAATCCAATAATCAATTGATTCTTATGTAGTTAAAAATTTTTGCTATACATAAACACATTCTATAAATAAATTTCAACAAGATAAATTTATTAAAAATACAAACGATGATTTTGAATCTTCAACAAAAAAAAAGATTTTTTAAAAAGTAAGTGTTTTTTTTCACTGAAATGGCTTATTTTTGTATAGGAAAATTGGTGCCTATTTTTATATGTTAATTTTTTCAAACACAAAATGTTTTTTTAAATAAAAAGTAGAGTGAAAATTTTTTTATTAACTAGATCAGAATTTTTTTTAGCACTTCATAAAAAAAATTTCAGAAATTATAGGAAATATTAAAATTTTGGTAGAAGTTTACAAAAAAATACAGTTGAATTCTACACTTTTACCTATTAATTTGTCCATGAACAAACAAATCAATTTATTCAAATATCCAATTTTATGCAACTGTTTTTGAGGGTTACAAAAACTCATACACGAAGTACATTTTATTTTATAAAAAATTAATAATTTTGATAAATTGATTTTGATTTTGAAAGAATTGATGTAGAGAAATATCAGATTTTCTAGCTTCTCATTGTAAAATGGAAAAGGAAGTAATTTTCGAAATAATAAAGAGTAAAATTTTTATTTTAATAATATACGTAAATACATGTTTCTGCATGCTTCTGTTTGAAAAAAAATTTATATATTTTAAAGTAATGAAATAAATTATTGGCAATGATTTTATAAATGAACAAACCTTAGAATTCGAAACTTGAAAAATTGATTAATAATTCCCAGATCAAAAAATTCATTAATCAATTATTTCTTATGTAATTAAACATTTTTGCTATACATACACACATTCTATAAAAAAATTTCAACAAGATAAATTTATATTAACAATATGAACGATGATTTTCAATCTCCAGTGAAAAAAAAACATTTTTTGAAAAGTTAGTATTTTTTTTTTACTGTAATTGCTCATTTTTGTATAGGAAAATTAGTGCCTATTTTTGGAAGTTAATTTTTTCAAACACAAAATAGTTTTTTTAATTAAAAGTACAATGAAAATTTTTTTTTTTCAACTTGATCAGAATTTTTGTAAGCACTTCATCAAAAAAAGTTTAGAAATAATAGAAAATAATAAAATTTTTGCAGAAGTTCACAAAAAGTACAGTTGAATTCTACACTTTTACCTTTTAATTTTTTCATGAACAAACAAGTCAATTTATTTAAATATCCAATTTTATGCAACTATTTTTGAGTGTTACAAAAACTCATACACGAAGTACATTTTTAGTTTGTAAACAATGAATAATTTTAGATCAAAGAATTGATTCAGAAAAATATCAGATTTTTTTTAGCTTCTAACTGTAAAATCGAGAAAGAGGTAATTTTCTAAATAATTTAGTGTAAAATTTTTATTTTAATAATATTTGTAAAAACATGGTTTTCCATGCTCCTGTTTGAAAAATTATCCATGAATTTCGAAGTGATTAAATAAATTCAAAATTTGTAATTCAATCATTTGCAATAATTCTGTCAATGAACAAACTTTACAATTTGAAACTTGGAAAACTGATTGAAAATTCATGGATCATAAAACTCGATCATCAATGAATTCTTAAAGGATTAAACAATTTGCTATACATAAACACATTCTACAAATAAATTTTAACAAGTTTAATTCATATCAACAACACAAACTATGATTTTAAATATTTAGCAAAAAAAAGATTTTTTGAGAAATAGGGGATTTTTTATTGAAATGGCTTATTTATTTAGGAAAATTAGTACCCAAAGTGAACAGTGTATTTTATATTCGTATAAGTTAATTTGTTCAAGCACAACAAATTTTCTCAAATTAATAGTAGAGTGAACATTTTTGTATCAACTAATCAGAATTCTTGTTTGCATTTTATTATGAAAAATTGAAAAATTATAGGAAATAATGAAATTTTAGCAGACATTTGCACAATAACATAGTCAAATTCTAGAGATTTACCTATTAATTTTTCCATGAACGAAGATTTAAAAATTAATAAAAATATATAACACTTTTTAGCTTCTAATAGTAAAATCGAAAAGACAGTAATTTTCGATATAATTAAGTGAAACATTTTTATTCCAATAATATATGTAAAAACATGGTTTTCCATGCTTCTGTTTGCAAAATAGTGTACGAATTTTGAAGCTATCTAAAAAATTCATAATTTTTATGTCAATTATTTGCAATTATTTTATAAACGAACAAACTTTGCTATTCGAAACTTGAAAAACTGATTAATAATTCCTGTATCATCAAATTTGATCGTCAATGGATTCTAACATGATTATATATTATTGCTATACATACACACATTATATAAATAAATTTCAACAATGAAACAATGGTTTTAAATTTTCTAAAAAAAAAAGTTTTTTTGAAAAGTTGAGGTTTTTTTTTCAAAATGGCTTATTTTTAGATAGAAAAATTACTGCTCAAAGTGAACATTGTATTTTTTTTAGTTAATTTTTTTAAGCACAACAAATTTTTTAAATTAATAGTAGGGTGAAAATTTTTTTATCAACTAGATCATATTTCTCATTTGCAATTTATGAAAAAAAATTAAAAATTATAAAAAATAATAAAGTTTTAGCGGAAGGTTACAAAAAAATACAGTCAAATTCTATTTATTTTCTAGTTAACAAACAACTAAATTTATTGAAATATCCAATTTTATGCAACTATTTTTATTTATTGCATATAAAATTTATTTGATCACAATTTTTATTTTCATTAAAAAAAAAAGGTTGAAGCATCAATAATAATAAAATAAGCAAATTATCGTCAAAAGCATAAATTAAAAATTGCCTACTCACATTTTTAACAACTTCCATCAAACGAGGCATGTTTGCAATTTATTTAACTCTTTCTTCTACCACATTCGACCTTGTATCTGTAAAAAACATAGTACGTCAATTGAAAAATTCCATTTACAATTTTTTCATGTTTTATTTATTTACAATATATTTTTTTCGTCACTGGATTTTTGGCTCGTATTCTTGTACCTGTACGAATTTTGTTATAACGAAATTTTCGTAGTATCACAAAAAATATCAAGTGCAATTAAGTTAACCTCTGGTATAAAAACGTCATTTTTGCTCATGCAAGTACAGTAATCTACGCTGCAATATGCAAAATCTGGCTGTGCTAGCTACATAAACACCTTTAGTTTTTACCTCGTTTATTTTTAAATCCGATGAGCTCTTGATCGATTCATAGAAAATTAGTTACTTCCACGACGTAGAATCAATTATTTTTTTCAAAAAAAAGGTTAAGCTTTTTCTTTGACCTCTTGAAAGTCAAACAATTTACTACATATAAATGATTTCTAATGTTCACGATGTTTACTAACAATTGCAAAAATGTGCACAGCTATCCACATTTGTGCGCATGCCCAACAATCGATTCAGTGGTGTGTAATTTAAAATCTGAAATCGAATAAATAAATACTTACTATATAATTTTCCTAATCACGAATTATTTTTTACAAACAAAAATGGTACACAATAATTGAATTTCGAAAAAAAATGTGAAAAGGCGCGGATATTCAAATAAGCAAAAGCCGCAAAAAACTTTGTCAGAGATAGAGATGTTTAAATTACCGGTAATTTATTTTTTGGTAATATAACGTACAATTACCGTTACATTTCCGTGAATTACAGTAATTCATTGCCGAGAGGTTTTTTTACGTGAAAATTACCGTCACAGATACTGATCGATCAGTATAAATTCTCGGTAAACGAGAATTTATAATAATTCGAGAAAAAATTTGGTGTAGCCACTAATCAACTTGCGCATGTTCTTTAAACGTGGTGCACGAGAATTTTGAATAATAATCTATTTCTCAAAAAAGCGATTTCCATCAAGATTCGTTGATCGCAATTTTATATGAAACTTTTATATTACTTTATTATTATTTTTTATAAAATGCAAAATTATGTGACCAAACTTGTGTAAGGTAACGTAATATTACGCGGTAATATAATCGTCAATAATCGTTTACTCTAATTTTATAGTTAAAAATTTTGGCAAATGTTTTATTCTCTTCTAAAATCGTGACATTTATAAACTGTTTGTTTTACACATTCACATTAATGTTCACAAAATTTGAAGGTTTTAAATGAAAGAAGTTGCACGAATTTTAATTCCAAGAAGGAATCCATTTCTATTTGAATTATTCGCAAAACCATAATTTTTCAGAGTTTTCTAAAATAAATTCGGATTTTATCTGCACTGTTATGGAAAATTCTTGTCAAAAAATCAATAGTCATCAATATTACTAACAACACGATCTTTATTCACATTAAACAAGTACAGGTGAATCAGAATATTTCACTTTGAAATTTTTAAGACAGGGAAACTTGTTTTTCAAAACTTCTTCTGTGTACGAAATTTTTGTTCCCATTGCACAGACGAATCTCACAGTTTGTTCCTTTCCAGCGAGGATTTCAAACGTTTTGCACGTAGAGGAATTATGATAAAAGAAGTTCTGTTTTCTTCCAACCGCCAGGGCCAAGAGACAATCGAAAATTTTCATGCAAATTTCTTTCTTTTCTTTTTTCGCTTTTTTTTTTGCCCGCGTTTTTTCAAAGGCAAAGTTTCTCAATTTTTCCATGCTCTCCAAAGATTTTATAAACAAGTCTGCTTCCAGATGAATAAAATTTTCCAATGTCAACGTTTCCAGTTTAGGAAAAACTGGAAAAACTGTAATATAGATGCCAACTTTCCCTCCAAAAGTTAAAGTTTTTAAATTTGGCAGCCTTTTAGCCAAAAGCTGCAATGTGTGATTGTGGATCTGATTGAACTTATCTGCAAAATAATAAGTAACATATTAAAAAATTATTTCTAATCTATGCTTTCAAGCTTTACAAACCTGTATAAGAAAAAGACACGATTTGTTGGCAATGAATTGTGATGATTGAAAAAAAGTCATGCATCTGCTCCTTAGTAAACGTATCGAATTTGATAGAAAGCTTTTGAAGGTTGTGCAGTGGCGAAAACACTTTCTTGACTAACTGCAAGTCACATATAACATAATTCATATCCAAAGTTTTCAGATTTGGCATGTTATCAACAACTCTTATGAGATATCTGTCTTTTGATGGTGACAAGATAGTGAGACTTTCCATTCTGGGAAATTTCGACATCAGCTGAAAGTATAAAAATAATTATAACTTTAAATGGTTCACTTAAGTCGCCTTTAAAATTTTGACGTAGAACAACGTCTTTCTCCGCGTTTTGGTATAGCAGGGGAGTAAAAAGCTATGCACCTGCGACGAAAAAGTGCAACGAAATTTGGGTCTTATAGATTGGCCCAAATAGCTAGTCCCAAATTTCAGATTCCCAATTTATCAGTCCCAACTTATTTTTGGGCCCAAATAATGAATGCCGAAATTCAGGTTCCCAATTTATCAGTCCCAAATTCATACGGTCGAAATTATTTTTGGGCCTTCTGGATTGGGCCCCAACAGTGAGTCCCGAATTTCAGGTTCCCAATTTATCAGGCCCAAAAATTATTTGGGACTTATTAATTGGGCCATAGATTACAAGGCCCGATTTGAGTTTATTGAATTTAATTAAATTTAATTGGTAGAGGTATTTTTAATTATCTTATCATGATCAGTTAGTTAAAAAAGTCATTGCCAAAAGAAAAATTAAAAACTTTTACACTAAAAACTTTTGAAACTGAATGTTTGCAAAATTTTTCAACTATAAAATTTTGGTAAATGCATATTAATTTTGGAAGTATTACAAAAGTATTCAACAAAATATACTCCTTCAATGAAAAACAATAAAAATCAATGATTTGACGATGTAAAAATAGAGAAATTCAAATTCTGAAACTTATATATTTTCATAATAGAGGATACAGGTGACATAATTATGTAAAATGAAAGTTTTAGAAACTGAAAAAAAATATGAATTAGAAGTTTGAAAATCTAAAAACTTGCATATTTTTGCATAATTTAAATTTCAAACAAAAAAATTGCTTTGTATTAACTGATGGCATACAATGATTACAATTACTGAAAGGAAATTTCTGTATTTTTTAATCTTACGTAAAAAATTGAAATTCAGACATCCAATATAACTTTTTTTCATCTTTTTCATTAAATATTAAATGTTTTGAACGCCAGGTACATAAAAATATGAAATTTGCATTAATTTTAGAAATTTTAACAAAAGGAAATTCAAAATATTATCAATTCACTGATGTGGTTGTTCCCGTGTAAAACTTTATAACTAAAAGTTAATGGGACAATCAGAAAACTCAAATTGAAAAATTCTAATTGAAAAATGATGAAAAAAATTCGAACTTCAATAACAAAGATGAACATTTTCAACTACAATTTTTTCAAATTGTATAAAAAATATGAATTTCAAAATAAGTTTGAAATTCTAGAAACTTGCATATTTTTATATAATTTAAATTTTTAATAAATAATTGCTTTTTATTAACTGATGGCATTCAATGGTTATAATTACTAAAAGGAAATTTTTGTATTTTTTAATCTTAGATAAAAAAATTGAAATTCAGTTGTCAAATATAACTTTATTTTTTCTTTTTCATTAAATATTAAATGTTTTGAACGCCAGGTACATAAAAATATGAAATTTGCATAATTATTAGAAATTTTAACAAAATTCAAAATATTATCAATTCACTGATTTGGTTGTTCCAGTTTAAAACTTTATAACTTAAAGTTAATGAGACAATCCAAAAACTCAAATTAAAAAATTCTGATCGAAAAGTTTCATATTAAACTTTAAAAAATTCAAACTTCAATAACAAAGATGAACATTTTTAAGTACAATTTTTTCAAATTGTAAAAAAAATATGAAATTTCAAATAAGTTTGAAAATCTAGAAACTTGCATATTTTTATATAATTTAAATTTTTAACAAAAAAATTTTTATTAACTGATGGCATTCAATGGTTACAATTACTAAAAGGAAATTTCTGTATTTTTTAATCTTAGATAAAAAATTGAAATTCAGTCGTCAAATGTAACTTTTTTTTCTTTTCCATAAATATTAAACGTTTTGAACACCAGGTACATAAAAATATGAAATTTGCATTAATCTTAGAAATTTTAACAAAATGAAATTTAGAATATTGTCAATTCACTAACTTGGTTGTTCCAATTTAAAACTTTATAACTAAACGGTAATGGGACAATCCAAAAACTCAAATTAAAAAATTCTAATCGAAAAATGATGAAAAAAATTCGAACTTCAATAACAAAGATGAACATTTTTAACTACAATTTTTTCAAATTGTAAAAGAAATATGAATTTTCAAATTAGTTTGAAAATCTAGGAACTTGCATATTTTTATATAATTTAAATTTCAAATAAAAAAATTGGTTTACATTAACTGATGGCATACAACGATTACAATCACTAAGGAAATTTCTGTACTTTATAATCTTAGATAAAACATTGAAATTCAGACATCAAATGTAACTTTTTTTTTCTTTTTCATTAAATATTAAATGTTTTGCACGCCAGGTACATAAAAATATGAAATTTGCACTAATCTTAGAAATTTTAACGAAAGGAAATTCAAAATATTGTCAATTCACTGATTTAGTTGTTCCAGTTTAAAACTTTATAACTAAAAGTTAATGAGACAATCCAAAAATTCAAATTAAAAAATTCTAATCGAAAAATGATGAAAATAATTCGAACTTCAATAACAAAGATGAATATTTTTAACTACAAAGTAACAATAATGCATTAAAAACATATCCATTATTTAATATTTTTTTTTAATTTAATTTATTTAATTTCCGTGTGAAACAACATTTGAAAAATAAAATTTAAATAAATGGAAAGAAATAAAAATTCATGACTTAGTACAATTTGATTTCTAAACTTTGATATCAAAACGTGAAGTTCCAGGACTTGAATTTTGTAAAAATGACAAAGCTAAAATCTGAATTTTATATAAAAAACTTATGTATCGCAAAATTTAGAGAATAAAAAAAGGAAATTTATACTTAATAATTATAATCAACAAAAAAATCGAAAAACTGCAACATTAAGATGATTCTTCAAAAACTTTATAAAAAATAAAAAATGTTTACCATTCTTGCAGGAGAGTTGTATGGCAAAATGCCCAACGTGATATGAGTTAAAGATATAGGCAATGTGCTGATATCCAGTAAATGATTGCACATACTTATACATCTTACTTCCAAATCAATTAGTCCTTGATTACGATTCAACCAATGGGAAAATTTGTGAAATTCTGATAGATTGGTATGACATAAACCTAAATTATTGCAGTAGAATTTCAAACTTTTCAAATTCTTGCAATGTTCTTTCAGAAGAATGTAAATTTCAACAATGTCAGTTGATTCAAGAATGTAATCGTAGGAATCGAAAGAAAAACATAATCTAGATGTTGATTTTGCAAATTGATAGCAGTCAGCGGAATGGTCAAGTGTGATTTTTTTTATGGAAGATCCACACTTTTTTATCAGCAATTTCAGTTGAGGAAAATGCAATGCAAGTTCGTTGGAGTTTTTTTTGCCTTTAAGCAGTTGAATGTTTACTGTAGTCTGATCAGAATAAGTTTGATCGACGATTTGCCTCCATCTTTTGCAGACTGAAAAGAATAGAAAATTTAAAGAATAAGTGTGTTGTTGATAGATTTTGTGAACTTAGTGTTTTAATTACAAAATAATAAAATGGAGTGTTACATTGATTGTACTCTAAAATATAATTGTATCAGTTACCGAAATTTGATTTATCAATGTATATTATGAATCGAAATTTATAAAATTGTCATAAAAATCATTGATGAATAAGAAACATAAATCAAGTGATGAGTATAATGAAGTGCAAATTTTTTTTACCAATTAAATAAAATTCAAATAATGATAAAAAATTATAACAAAAATTTAAAAAAAAGTCAAAATATACAAAATAGAAATTCCAAGATCAGAAAAATTTTTTATTTGAATAATTTTAATTGGCCGAAGAATGTTGCGAATTGTACTATAAATATTTTACATCAAAAATTAAATTTATTGTATTCTACTAAATTTATGGAGATAAATGAATGAATAATAATTATTGTAAATTGTAAATGAGGATTTTATTTATAAAATATGCGCTTCAAAGTAAAAGAGTTGGAAGAAATTAAAAATCAAAACATACATAGCAAACTCGCCGTCATACAAGTGACGTATGACAGGCTGAGAATACAAAATGGAAAAGTAGAGACAGACAATATGGAGTTTCGTATCTGTCTGTCTCTTACTTTTACATTTTGCGTTCTTAGTCTGCCATATAAGCTTCATATAAGAATAATAATTGTTTATACTATAAATATGAAAATTTATATTTATAACTATAAAGATAAACTCATATATAGTTATATTATTTATTTTGTAATATTACAAAAAAAAATACACACAAATTTTTATTAATATTGAAAGTGTCTGATTTTTAAAACTTATGGGATAAATTATAATAATAGAAATAACAACAATAATAATTATATATCATTACATTATATAACACCCGGTATATAATAATTAAAAAGGAAGGTTATGGTTGTCATACCGTTTTGGCATTTCAATCTTTCCACAGGTTCTATAAATTGGAATATTCGTGATAAACTTTCACGGCTCAAATCGTTGATGGTTTTTTTTATAATGTTCGTATTATTATGGCAATTCATGTTACTTTGCATGATACTTATCATGCATCTAATATCATTTAAAAAGGTAAACACGAAACACCGACAGATTGACCGATAAGGTCAGATAAGGTGATCAGGGACAGATCAGGTGATTGTGTCTGATTGTGCCCAGATGTGCCTGTCAGACACTGACATGTTCAGCAGGTTTTCATTTTCGTTCTTTGAAGGTCAGTTTTTCTTAATAATACTTGGCAATGGGCATTATTATTTAAAAATAATATCCCTATGAACTGTGTTTTTTTATGAAAAATCATCAAATCTTTTTATAAGAACTCCGTTTTTCTGATAATTTTTTTGAAAAATGTCAGTTTTATGAAAATCGTTTTTTTTTTAATAACAACAGTTTTACAAAACTGTAATTTGTTTATAAAATTTTTATAAAATTAGTTATTAAAAAAGGGAGTTTTTATATAAAGATTCGGCGATTTTTTAAAAAATCACAGTTACTAGGGATATGCAATAACTTAAACAGGGGCGTACGCAGGGAGGGGGTTTTGGGCGTTCATAGCCCCCCCCCCAAATTTGAAAAAATTGTGAAGTTTTTTTAGTCTTTCAAAAATCGTTCTCAGAAGTGAAAATTAAACTCAAAAAAAACCCCTCCCTCCCAAAAATTTTTTCTGCGAACGCGCCTGAACTTGAACATGAATTATTAATAATTGATGTTCAATATCTAAATACATTTCTCAGCTTTCGTTTCGAAAAATCTGCAATTATCCGTATAAAAATTATTTTTTTGATGTATATGAATTTTCATACCAGAAGCATTTTTCAAACAGACAGAATTTTACTGTTTATTAAAAAAATTGTTTTTTGTACAGAAAATTCAATTCTGCAATAGGTTTTGTGAGTTCGTGATTTTGAACTCACGGAATATTATTATCATGACTTTATATTCTACAAATTGCACTATTCATATATAAAAAATTTATCTTTTACTTAAAATTAAATTTAAACATTCTATTCTTGATTACATGATTTTTCATCAGTAATTCTATCATTGATTCAATACATAAAGGATAGTTTTTTGAATTGCGCATTAGTGTTTTGGATATAAATACATTTCAAATAATGAAATATTTTATAACTCAATCTGATTACGGAATAATCATTGTTCAATCAAGTAGAATTAATTTTCCCATCAGTGAAAAATTAATCTTACAAATACATTTTAAAACTCATTTGTCTTGAGAACAAATTTCTAAAGCACAATTTACCTAAAACTGTCAATAATTATAGAGAAGAGAAGCATGTAAAGTGGAAAAAGTTCCGAAATTAAATAACGATTTTACTTTTTGAAATTAGCAGAAATATGTTTATTCCAATGGAAAATTACAAGATAATCACGAATAATGTAAGTTCACCAGTACCAAAATTTTAATAAAAAATAAAAAAGAAAAAGAAAAAACGGTGGAAAAAATAAAGTCATGAGATTCTGATTTTTGGTACAAAAAATTATATGTGTAATGCCATATCCTTCGATCTACGGCGTTGGTAGTAACAACAGAGCAGCGCATCCCGCCTGAAAAAAAAAACAAACTGTTGAACTTTCCATATAAGAGTTATTTTGTAACATATGTTCTTCTTCGTTAAATTAGATTGTTAAAGAAAATTCCATCATAATTTTTCCAAGAGTTCAATGCTGCAATGTTGCTAGATGTGCTATATCTTTAAGTTTATATTCATAGCATTTTTGATCAATTAATTTTTTATGATAATAATTGGCGTTTCCGTCAATTTTCAAACCCTTATTATTACTTTTTACTCAAGAAAGTAATTCTTTAAAATAACCACTATTTGAATAATAAGAAAAATATATCAGCAAAATACAATTACGACTATGACAAATAACAAAACATTTTTGTCAGAGTGCAATTTTGATAAAAATTAAACTTTACAAAATAACGTTTAATTTTTAATGCAATAAGATAAATTGTTAATCATACATGGATTTAAGTTGGTCTGCAGCAATGCAGTAGACAATACAAATGATCTCGAATTTCAAGATGACGTTGACTAAGCAAAAATATATTAGCTGCTGGTTTTACTGTTCATTGGACGACTGTGCATATATTATTACAATACTAATCAATATAAGTTTTGATGTAACAAATTAGGAGATGATTTCATCCAACAATTTCTGATATTTATATTATACATTTATTTTATGTCACGCTACGCACGATTTGGTGAACATACTCACAATAATCTAGTGAACAAAAAATATAATATAGTGTCAAATAAATTATGCAATCAATATCATCCCAAGCATCATCCTCAACTTTTGATAACTGTAAGTAATGTTGGCATTGAAAAAAATCTGTAGAATGCAACTTGAATAATTCTTAATAATAAAGTCATTGTAATATAAATACTTATGAGCGAATGGGTAAATCATTCGATTCACAACAAATATCTTTTCATTAATTTGTTTTTGTCAGAGAAAGTCAAGAACAGTCAAGAATGATTGGCTATTTTTGGGAGCGAAAAAACTGTTGTTACAATTTTTTTTTGTAATAGAAAAAAATTTGTTAATTGTAACACTTCAAATAGCAGTTAAAGTGCCACTTTCTCCAGATCTCGTGAAAAAAAAAGTTTTTACTTTCTGTTAGACAGTAACTGTATTTTTTACCTCGCAAGCTGCGAAACACGACGTAAGGGTCTCTAGGCAAACAGCATGACAACACCGAGCACCGCCGAGACCATAGACAAAGTTGCTATTGCCAGTTTTATGAATGCCATAGTAATGGTGCAACCAAATAATATCCAATTCTGCGCAAGGAAAATTACCAAATTACAAACTCAAATTCAACCGATAACTTAAAAAAAAAACAACAAACGACACTTGCAAGCTGAAAAAACTATTCTATCTGTGAAGTAAGCAATGGCAATAATAACTCTTGTGGACATGTTTACGTAAACGCAGTGCTCACGCCATATATAAATTGTACATAAACATGTGTACAAGAGAATAGTTGCCTAAAATCGAAATTTCCGTGTTTGTAGCATACCGTACTTTCTCTTTACAAAAAGCGAAAAAATTCCGTTCAAATGCAGTAATTTTTTTATGTCGTAAAAAAGGGGTAAATTTTTTCCGAGTGTGAAAACAAAATTTACTTCTTACACAAGTGGAAAGCTGTCCTTTTTTAAGGAAAACAGTATACAAAAGTTTGGGGATCGTTTGGTGAATATTAATCCATAAAATAAATGTAAAACGCACTTTCATTGTTGTTGAAGATGATTTGCAAATTGCGATACGGTGTAGAACACTTTCAAACACTTTAGAACGCTGTACAATGAAGATTGAAGACAAAGGGAGATCTCAAGTGATTTCAAGATTGAAACAAAGTAAAGCGTTAGCGTTACGTCGGTATGCGTCGGCAGTTTTCGGTGGTTTTCGGGTGTCGATTTGCCGATTTGCTTGAATTAGCTAGGGCCGGATTTACAAAGCGCCGCGCCCTTAGGCAGTGGCAGCAAATCTCGCTCGAAAGTTTTTTCAGCTCATTATAATGATAGTGATACATAGAACATAGAGTACATACAAAATCGGGAGAAATGAGGTTTTAGTACAACATGATATTGTTTAATATATTCACATTCATGAAGATACCCTAAAAGCCGCCAAAGTTTGTAAACATATATTTTTATTGACCAATTGATTTTCTGTATCTTGCTAACGATTTTTCAGTCTATATAATAATACTTGGCAATTGGCTTTATTATTTTAAAATAATATCCCTGATAGTAACTGATTTTTATGAAAATTCGCTAAATCTTTTTAAGAAACTCCGTTTTTATGAAAATTTTATAAAAAAATGTCAATTTTATAAAACTGTTATTATTAAAAAAAAAAAATAGATACTCACGAAACAGTTTTATAAAAAATTTCATTTTTATAAAACAAAAGTTTGTAAAGTCTTATACTTCATAAAAAACCAAGTTCTTTTATGAAGATTTGGCGATTTTTGATAAAAATCACAGTTACTAGGGATATGCAAAGTTGAACATGAATAAATAAAAAATTGATGTTAAAATAATACATTTCTCAACTTTCGTTTCAAAAAATCTGCATTGAAAACTTCGCCACATAGAGTACGTAACATATACATATATAAGTATGTCTGATTCATTGAGGTATAAAAATTATTTTTTTGTTGTATGAATTTTCACCACAGAAGCATGTTTCATACTGACAGAATTTTATTGTTTATCGAAAAAATTGTTTTTTGTACATAGTATTAAATTTTGCATTGCGTTTTTCGAATTCGTTATTTTCGAACTCACGGAATCCCTGGTGGTAGCTAAAAAACCATAAAAAACCAAAGCTCGGTTTTTTACGGTTTTCTGAAAAAACCAAGCTTTATATAAAACGTCCAAATCTCGGAAAATCAAATCAACCGAGGTCGGATGAAGCTAGAAATATCATTCCATTGCGATTCAAAGATGCAAAAAAAATTTTAATCAATGAATAAAGCGCATTTAGAATTATTATATTAAAAATAACAATACTCCATTTATTGTTTAAAAAATTTTTTTGTATCCTTTTATCACAATGAAATGATTTATAGCTTTACCCAACTTCACTTGATTTGATTTTCCGAGATTTGGACGTTTTAAAGTTTGGTTTTTTCAGAAAACCGTAAAAAAACGACCCTTGGTTTCTTACGGTTTTTTAAATAAAACAATAAATACTTGAGCCGTAGACGCTATATATAGAATATTTACTCAAATAAATTTTAGTGAAAAAAAAAGTTTCGTAAAAATATTTGAATAAAGTTTAATAAAATAATGCGCGAAAAAAATGCACTTGGAATTCGCGACGTAACTTTCGTCTGTAACCAGCCCAGGATTTAAATAAGGGCCACCATTGCCCGGGGCGGCGAATTTTTGGGGGGAGGCAAATTTTGAAGGTCAAAAGATTAGTGACGAATCAAAAAAAAAGGTCACCAATTTTTTTGAAGGTACATCCAGCCCTGCCTGTAACATTTTTCCTTGTTATAAGACGCGCGGACTGCCGCGAAGAGTACCGAAGAAGGGGCGCGAAGAACCAGCAGCAGTGGGGATGAAGGATGAATATCGTTGGTGGGCTCTTGGCAACATCAGGGCCACGAGCGCGCAAGCAGGCGACGGTTATTTCTCACTCTCCCCCGATTCGTCGAATAACATCGGCTCCGTTTCAGGAAGTGAAGAGAAACATACGTCCGATTTTAACAATCACATAGCCGGTAGTCCCCGAATAATTTTCATTTTTAGGAGAGAAGAGCAGAGAACGGAGCAAAATGAAATATGAGATAATAAGAAAATTATACTCGCATCTGCATATAGTTTTAATCCATCAGTATAATAGATATTTATGCTACAAGGGAGGAATGGAATGATTCTACGAGCGAGCATTTGGGCACGAGCGGCAGCGAGTTGAATCACATTCCTCCCATGTACCATACAATATTTTTTTCCATGTATGTGTTCGAGTGGTCGCTTACGATGAAACGCGTCACGCAGGCCTCTTTCCGAGCAGTCATAAAATCAGCGAGAGAATATTATTGGAGTTTCGAATTTAATGCGTTTAAATTGTGTTTAAATAAATTTAAATGTGTATTTTGTTGTACTAAAATATTATTTCTGCTCTAAGCTCATTTTTTCAAATTTTAGAACAAGCAAATAATATTCTTCCTCATTCAAAATTCTCTTACACTGTATTATCAAGAACTCCAAAAATTTTACAAGGAAATTTACAAATGATTCGATTTGTTTAAAGACTTAAGAGTTAGAATTAAGCATTTATAAACAAAAACAAAAAACAGTAACATTGTTTATTAACTGTATTTCATGAAGGGGATGTTTAATTTTTTTTCTAAGTTAACTGGAAGCACATATAATTAATATCAATAGTAAGATCTTGTTTGAATAACAAAAAACCTAAAAACACTGATTTTCTTTATGTCTATATTCACGGTTTTTTCAGGTGTTTTTTTAACTTAATTTTTTTATTTACATACTTAAGATTAAAGATTCGAAATTCATTAGAAAAGTCGTTTGATACGGTTTTTATAATTCTCAAAAAAAGATAGTAGCAGTCGAGAATGAGTGGATGTTTTCAGGAGTGAAATAACTGTTCTGATAAATGTAATTGTAACACTTGAAATAGTAGTAAAAGACGTGAGCCCGTAACTTACGGTATCTTTTACGGTGTATTGTGCAAAAAAACCCGTCAGAGAATTCACTTGAAATGAGACATGATAATGAAAGAATTTCACAAACATGCATTTCATAAATTGAGCCCCTGGATGCAATAACTCGCCGAGCGCTCGAAAACGGGAAAAAGTATTGTCCGCGCGGTGACATTCAGAGTCAAAATCAAAAGTCCG
>JAPYZL010185253.1:0-28753 GCA_030522825.1 Platygaster orseoliae
CAATAAATAAAAACGTGGTTTGTGAAAAAAATCAAGTTAAAGGACTTTTATTGCATCCGCCAATTAGGGGGTCGGTATGGGACCATGTTACCCTATATTTATATGTACAATATTTTCTCTTAGTAGATGAAATATTATATTAGACGAATAAAAAAATATAAATTATAAAAGAAGAAATAATTAACTTATGTTTCACAGAACACGGATAATAAATCCTGGATACTATTATGGTCAAAATCACTAATTAATTAGTATAATTCAAACTATGTAGATTCTGAATTTTTCAAAACTATCTAGTAAATATTGGCTAACATATTGTAATTTTTACAGTATAAAAATTCTTACTGTAGAGTATTGTAATTAGTAAAATATAAATGACAAAAAGTACTACATTCTTTTCTCACTGCCCGATGTTATTGAGGAAAAAAAGACTCCAGAATCTGAGAGAGAATCATATAACGTATACTTAATAATTATTCAATTTTTTAATTTCTCTTGTCTACTACCTCGAAATTCAAAAGCGTGAATTACATAAAAATGTTACATATGTTACATTATGTACAATAAAATAAAAGTGAGAGTAAATCTTGTAGTTCATGGATTCACGATACAATCAACAATTTCAAGAACAAAATTGTACCTTTGAAACTCTACCAATACCTAATAAGTTCTTTGAAAGAACTTGCAAGTTCATCAATCGAGTATTTCGCATTTTCCCGAGCAAAGAAAAACTTCGAAATAATCAGGGAAATTCACATCAAGAAACGGAACAATTTGAAATATTGTGAAATTCATTTAAAATTGATAGTAAAATTTTTTAGTGAAGTGAATTTATCGAGTTGGTTATCTTAGTCTAAATTCATTATTAAATTATAGAAAACAAAATTCATTTACTAATAAAAATCTGCAATTCTGTGCAGTTCTCTGATAATTTCGATTATATTGCGTTTTTCAACAGGTAAGATAACAATTATTAATAAATTACTAGATTTTCGATATAAACTTATATCCATGCATATATATCGGGTGCAGATATCGGATGCAGGATTAGTCCTGAATCCGATAGTTTCTTGACAAATTACAATTATCAATATTAAAATAATCCATATGATTGTTAGCTTTTCTAGCTAGAATGTGAAAAAATGCCATAACTTATTTTCCTACAATTTCGTGTTCTCTGTTCAAACAAACACATAAAAAATTTTTTTCAAATGAGTAAATGAGATTTTGAAGAGTTTGCGAAGATTTCAACATTTCTCGACTCGTTGCGAATCAGGTAATCGTAGGGAACGTCTGCCCATATACAAATACTTGATACTTTGAAGCAGCACGTTCATGAGGTACTCGAGTAGGTAAGGTTATAGGAATAGTATGTACACTATGTACACAGCTACTTACGCAGCTCTCTCTAATATGCGGTTAGGGCGTAGCCATGGTTTCAGTCGAGATATTTTGATTTATTGAGCTCCAAAGAGAAGCTCAACCTCGACGTCATGAAAGTGATTACAAAAGCTCGTGGGAAACAATTTGAGATAAAAATATACGAATTATGTTTTTGCTATATTTTATAACACACACATTGCGAAAGTGAGTACCTAATTCTTGTAAATACCCATGAATTTCCAGTTATTGGGAAGTAATCTTTAGAGTTTGAAAGTAACGACTTACTGTAAGATGTTGAAGTTTTTCAATTTTTTTATCGACAGGGAAAATATAAAAGATTGCAGCAATTTATGAATCGTGAATACTTCTCATTATTTACAGAATTTATAAGCATTTTGTGGAATTTAGAATTTTTATTGTTTGATGAATACTTATGACAGAATTTTTTTGCATTTTAGAGCATTTTAGGGATATTACACAGTTTTTGTAATTTTACGGAATCATAAACATTGTTCATAAACTACAAAATTAATTAAAATTTTGTCGTTTTTATTTTCACTCCCACTTCTCTTTTAAGTTACAGAATCTATATGTGTTAAAAAAAATTAGCATAATGATTTTTAAACAAGATTTTGTTGAAGTCTTGAAACTTTCGAGCTCGATATAAATTTTCTTGATAATTTACTAATTTTTCTTTGCGCTGAAAAACACTAAAACTCGATTGATGAACTCGCAAATTCTTTCAAAGAGCTTCTTAAGTGTAAGTAGAGTTTCAAAGTTCAATTTTGTCCTTCAACTTCTTGATTGCGTCGTGAATTCATAAACTGTAAGACTTTTTCTCACTTTTATTCATCAATTATGGAAAAATCGAAACGATCAAACAAGTCAATCATTTTTCTTTGGGAGGATGAAAAATATCAACATTTTTATGTTATTCACGCTTTTGAAGTTCGAGGTCGTGGGCAAGAGAAATTCAAAACTTAGATAATCATTTAATATAAGTTTGATGATTCCCTTTTGGATTTTGGAGTCTTTTTCCCTGAATAACATCGAACAATCTTACATTGAGAAAAAAAGTAGTACTTTTTGACGTATATACCCCCCCCCCCATTTTATTTAATATAATTTAATATAAAATAATATATATATATAATTTTTTAACATAATTTATTCATTTAAATAGCGGATCATTAAGATTGTAGTACACTTTTCCCAAAATAAAGTTTCCCAATGGACGTTTTTCCTAAAGACAATTTTCCCTAAAAATGCCGTTTCCAAAGAAGCATTTTCCCAAAGTATATTTGTCCCAAAGTACATTTTTCCCAAAAACCATTTTTTAAGAAAATTTCATTGTAGAATTATATTGATTTGATTGAAAAAAAAAATCGAAATATTATAATTATACAATAATAGAAGTAATAATAATAATAATAATAATAATAATAATAATAATAATAATAATAATAATAATAATAATAATAATAATAATAATAATAATAATAATAATAATTTGGGAAACACTTCTCATTGGGAACAGGATTTTTTGGGAAAAGTGTCCCCCTACCATCATTAAAAGCAGTTTCGCTTAGCACGCACCATGTTCAGTAACAAACAAATAACATGAATGCAAATAAACATAATAAACGTAAAAGTAATTACAAATTCAATAATTTACTGTTATTTAATTTCTAGTAATTATAAACTATGAATTTATTATCACATTCAAACATTTTTTACTTCTAAGTAATTGATTAAAATCTCACACACAAATAAATAAATAATATTTTCTTTTCAATTTTAAATTCTATTGACAATAAATGTATATTTAAATTATATTTTTCAAAAATACACCTTAAACTTAACATTGTTACCAAAATTGCCATATTCGCACAATTATCCAGAAAAAAACGAGTGAATACGTTTTTGAAGTAAAAAGAATGTATAAAAGCTACACTGTTACCTTACAGAATTTATTTACATTGAAGCTTCCCGTAACCAAAACGATATCCGAAAACAACGTTAACGTTAAATATTCAATATTCACCTGCGCGCGGCTCAAAAGTCACGTTCTGGCATTAAGCGCCAGATGTTCTCGCAGTCGATGAACTCGTGCATCGATAATAAATGTGTACAGCCTTATTATGCATACTCGCGCGTTTTCCTTTATCTCCCGACACTCGAACAAAGTCGTTTCCCTCCCACACAAAGTATTCTCGATACCTTTCCTTCACACCCTTCAAACTCGACGACCTTCGATCATGAAAACCTAATTTCCTACTCCCAAAACTCAAAATGATCATCACATGTTCGATAACGATTATCACTGAATTAATAACAATTGAAAGGACAAAATACTCAGAGAGAGAAAAAGTTGCTTTTCGCGGGGCTCCATTCGAAACTCAACTGAGGACGGGAATATTCTAGTAATCGATATCTACGATGAACTGTACCAAGACTGAATTGCTATAGCAACTTGTAATACAAACAGCGTATTGACACACGCGATAAACAGCTGACGGATAAAGTCATTCACGTCTGTTTACGTCCGCGGGACGTTATACAGTTGCTGATGTCGATCGAATGTCATGGTGTCGCACGTAAAAAAAAGGATTTGCTGTAACAGCAAAAAGATGTGCTGTCTCAACACATCTTGACAGAACAAATTGTTTTGCAGACGTAGTTTTTTTGTTATTGCCCAACAATTTTTTTTAGCTACCTAAGGCAATGGAATTTTATACTTAATGATTGTTCTTTGACAACAAAAAAGACCAAAACATCTATTATCTGAATTGTTAAATTGAGATTCGTAGAAGATTCGTCAGTTTCTCAAGTCAAGCATTTTTATTTTACACGTTAAAAATTTTTTTGTCATAAATCAAATAGATGCCTGTAAAAAAAAAATGCAAGCATTTGAAATGAAGAAATTTAAAAGGTATTATAAACCAATACACTGAATGAATCGAACAAGTAGGTGATTTAAATTTCGTTAACTAACGATTTTTACGTCCGGAGATTAAGTTAAGTTTTTGACGAATAGGTGATAGAAAAAAAAGTTAAAGGGGGGAAAATTGGGTGAGGGGGGGATATGAGTGAGTGGGGGTTTAGTCTTTGAGTTATTCACTGTTCTTTAAAGCTTCAGTGACAAGCTAAACGTAGCAATACTTGCGTCAACGAATTGAGACTAGACGAACTACCCAGAGAGTCAAACCGATTTTCAATGGAAACAGAACAAAATCCAACGGTATGTTATATGCAAAGTAATTATTATCAATTTTGTTTCAGCTCAAATATTATAACACCTTTTTTCGTGACGTTTTTCAAGAAAATTAATGGAATTCTTTTACGAAAAGAATGATTCTGTGTAGTAGAAAATATGTAAATTGTTATAACTTTGATACACAACATTTTATGAAGCATAGGCATCTCGTTTTTTAACTCACCTAACATATCTATTGTTTTGCAAGAATTCGAAAATCAGTATGCATTTCATAGCATTGGATGATAATTGTACTTCGAGAGCAAAAAATTAATTTTTTTCTGCTAGAAAACGAGCTAACGCTAACAAAAACGAATTTATGTGTCAAGTAGTCAAAAAAGCACAACTTTTATCTGCTACAGTTATTTTTTATTTTCTTGTGAGTTTTTTTTTCGATATATTTCAAATTTCGCTATTCTATTATTGTTCATTTTGGAAAATGAAATTCCTGTCATCTATTACAACTTTGTTTCTCACAAATTTGCAATCAGTTATTTTTGAAAAAATTAAAAACTTATAAAAAATGGTTAATTTTTATTTAAGTGAATGATTGTAGTGTTTAAGAGTTTCTCTTCCTTATAATTCGTAGAATATTAATTCTTTAATCATTTTTTTTATTACAGTTGAAAATGGTCGAGGTCGACGTATATGACCATATAACTAGGATGCCTTTCAAATATTTTTTTACCGAAACCACAACTGTTCAAATATTTTTATCCAATGCGAATTTAGTATTAAAGACCAACTATTTTAGGCGAGCTGTTTATAACAATCAAAATATGATGCCTCACCGTACCCTGTCATCTTACGGAATTCAAGATGGAGCCGTGATTCACCTTCATGCTGTTTAACATTTTGTTAAAATGCTCTTTATTACATTGTCTACCTTCGAATTACAAAGCATGATGTGAAGACATTCGATATTTCAAAAATGAAATAAATATTTTGAAAGAGCAGTATGTTGTAATGTTATTTCTTTTGTGACGCTAAAAAATTGAGCTTATGAACTGCAGAACGCTCGAGATCTCTCCGCCCAGTAGGCAAGGGAGGGGATGGCGCACTGATCACGTGACTCTTGGGGATCGATTTTGATTCAGAACGATATTTTAAACTCGCAGTATCTCTGTCAATAATAATTATTGGATCGAGCTAACTTTTTTACCAAAATGTTGATGAGGTTTCAGCGCTTTCAACAAACTGATTTGTATGGCTAAATTATTGCAAGAACGAACAATCGATATTAGCATAGTCTTATGGGAAAAATCTACTGAAATTTTCGAATTGAAATTTTTGTTTGTTCCACGATATATAAATTTGAATTTATGAATGTAATTATCAATAATTTTCTTATGTTTTGAGTAGTGTCAAACTTTGTATATGCAAAATTTTTAAAAGAATTCTTCTGATACAAGTATAAGTAAACTTTTTACTCTTCTGTTTCTATTGAAAAAAAATTAAATTTTTGATTCCTGTCAGACATGTTTGTTTTCAATGTAATCAACCCGATTATACTGTTTTCGATATGATTGAAACCAATATACCACAGTCGCACAGATAATGCATGATGTTGTAAAGATTTGATTACTAATCGACCAAGGCAAAACAGCCTATTATAATGGTCAATCGTTGACGCCTATATAAATGTACTAGCAATGTAAAAATCTATTAATTCATGAAAATACCAAAAACATAATTATATAGCAAACATTACAATAATTTTCAACTTTTTGTTGGAAGCTAAAATTTTTTCGAGTGGAAGAATCTTTTTGTGTTTCATTTCAAAAGATAAACATGTCATTAAGTTGTTTTCGTACTTTTTCAAATATAAAATATTCCAAAAGAGTCTAAATTATTTCATAATCAGCTATGTTAATCAGCTTTTTATAGTTTCTCGATAGGGAAAACCCGAAGTATAAGGATAATAAATCATTGATTGATAAAATTTTACGTTGAAAGTTCAAAACTTTCCATTCCGAATATTAAAAGGCTTGGAATTCAAAGGTCTCACTTAATTCAAATGTAATATTAAGATTTATTTAATACACCATATTAGGAAAATTTTATAAATTTAATGGCATTGTTGGAACTTTCGTTATGTTATTTTATCACATGGAATTATACTGCATATATTGATGAATATTTTATATTCCATACCAAATGAAACAAACATTTTTTTTTGATTGGTGAAAAGTCGTAAATTAATGTTCTATTAGAAATTATATTCATCATCTCCGAATCACGTCGCATGATGTTACATCATTAAAACATTGAAAGAATACAGTAAAAAATTTTAAAGATTTTATTATATTATAAATAATAATATATAATAAATAATAATTTTAGAGAGCAATATTATATAAATTATTAAAAAATAATAATGAAAATTTGTAAGTCTCGTAGATTTTTAGAATTTCTTCGTCAGTGACAGTATTTGGTCTGGAATGAAGAAACGAAAAATTTATCATGATATAGTATAAAGGCAAAAGTCTGCTTGATTATTTATATGTGTACGTTCCCTGTTAACTTGAAACCTTATATAAACCTTATAAAATTATTATAGAAATCCAAATTCCTTTTAAAATGTATTACTTTTGATAAGGCAACCTTATAAAATCCTTATGAGGGAAAAATTTTATAAAATTTCGTAATCCTTATAAATTTTGAAATTCTTTATAAATTTTTTATTAACTTATAAGGATTTCATAAGGACACTTTATAAAATCCTTATAAGGATTTTTTAAGGTCACTTTACAAAAAATCTTTTTAAGGATTTTATAAGGTTCTAAGTTACTAGGGGTTGTAAACTTCTTATGATGATATAATTCTCTACAGTTTTGCAACTTATTCTCTAATCTATGTAAAATTTGTAGAATCATGGTTCAAATTTTTTTTGCCATATTTAGACCCTAAATGGTTCAATATTTTCAATCGCTTACAAAAAATGTAATAAAAAATTTGTTTAAACTGTCATCAGTTTTAGGTGATTCTTTTTATATTTATCTCTAATAAGAATATATTACGCGACATTTTTAACTTGGTGTTTTTTTAGTAGAAAATTGTAAGAAAAACGTAAATAGGAATTACGAGCAAGTCTTCTGAATTGTCTCAAGTTAAAAACATCAACATAAATCTTCAATCATATAAAATCCAATTTTAATCATTTAACCTACATAAATAATGTACAGATTTAGAGTCTTTCTAAGAAATTTAAATTCTCGTACTTTTCCTTACTTATGAAGTTGCTTTGTATATTTTGAAATTTTTATAGAATTTCAGAATTTCAGTGGATTAGTATACCGATTGTGGAAATTTGCTACTTCAAAATTGAAATCTTTTAAGATTTAGAATATTTGAATAGACTTTGCAGTAAACAGTAAATTTGATACAAATGTTTGGAATCTACTTTAAGTATTTTTTATATTTTTTTAGTATTTATACGATTTTTATTTGTTCATGGTATTTTTATGTTTTTTTCATTAGGATTTTAATGTATTATTTACTAGGCGGAAAAAATTTTTTGTATCGTTTTATTTTCGTTTTTCTAGCTTAACGAAATAATGAAAATTCTGATATTGAAAAAATTTTTTGTTGTTTCCGAGTAAGTAAAATGAATGATTTTAAATTTCGTAAAATTCGAAAACTTACACCAAACTGTATTTCATGTCCTCTAGATTTCAAAAAGTACATTTTTCATGAGTTCACTTATTTTTAAAGTAAGTCAGTATAATTTTCATCTGCAATTTCATTATTATTTTTTTCGCATTTTTTCATTACCACTACTTTCCACTACTTTCATATTTATAAATTATTCATATACATTTTTTATTTTACACAAAATTATAATCAATTTTTTTCAACTTCGATATTTTGACACGATTGCAATCAAAAAAAAAAAAAAAAACAGGCTGTTTCTTTATTTTGAAACAATACGTGACATGAAAAACCGAAAACTAGGCACGTCCTCGATATGAAGGTAATTTAGATTAAAAAAAATCACTTCTATATTGAAAACAAAGAGGTTTGCAATTTGTTGATAAGGTTTGTCGACGTTCTGAGGTAGCCTGGATAGCGATTGGTGAACAGCAGTCATCGAATTTTCCAGAAGCTAAAAAATGCTATTTATAACAAGCAAGTCATTCTAGCTAATCGATCGCCTTTTCGTACTATGACGTTCTCCTATTACACAGTATAGCCTCAGTCTTTATCAAAAAACGAGTCAAAAGAGGATTCCAAATTCCAACACATTTTAGCTTGAAATTGAATCATAACTTTTGTTTTATCCTAGGTTACATAAATTTGTATAGATAAAATTATGAACTACTTTCTTATAATTTGAGTTGTGTTACACAATGTAAATGTTAACTTTTTCAGGATTAAAAAAAATTCTTTCGATACTAGCATAAGTGAACTTTTTACTCTTTTGTTTCCAATGAAAAAAAAAATTACTATTTTTGATCCCAGTTGAAAATATTCGCGGTCAATGTAATGGACACGATTACCAATAACCGTTTTCAATATCTTTGCAACCATTTTACCAAAGTTGGACATATAATTTTTGGTATAAAGATTTAAGTACAAGTCAACTATTCCAGAACAGCCTACTATAATAGACAAGCTTTGACGACTATAACGTTTCTCGTTATTTCTAATTTTAATCATGAATGGAGATGGAAAAACAATTTTTTTGTTTTCGTTTATTTCATAAACGTTTGGAACTTCAGGCACATAAAAAATTGAAAGTTTCAAATGTTTTGAGTACTCGAATTGATTTATCAGTAAAGAAAAAACTTCATATAGATTTTCAGTACTTGAAAAGTTGTTCGTATTTTTTTCAGTATTCATACGATTGACATTATTTTTTAGTAGTCTCATCATGAGAATTCTGCTGAAGAAAAAATTCTTTTGAAGTCAAAATTGTTGTTATTTTCGAGTTAGTGAAATCAATAACTGAATTACATTCAGTACGTGAACTTACATATAAAACAATTTTTTATGTCCTCTAGACTTCAGAAAGAACGTTTTTTTTTAATGTTTACTTATTTTTATAGTTTGCATTTTCATAAAAAAATGGTTATGTTTTTTCAGTTTTCAATAAAAATCTACGAAACTCAGAAAGTACTGAAATTTTAACAAAATTCTAATCAGTTCCACGAACTTTTCAAAAAATTTAAAAGTTTTGAATAGTTTATAATAAATTTGAAATTTCCGAAACTGTAGCCGATTATGAAAAATAGAGAATTCTAAAGATTGTTTATAATATTATTAAATTTACTAAATTTGCAGCATTTCATAAAATTATAATGCATTTTGTATTTATATTTATTTATTTCATTTCATACAGTTATTTTAATTCTCAAATATCTTAAAATAAGATTTACTTTTTACAGTGACATACGATTCACAAAATGCTCAATGCACGAAAAACCTTCGTTCGAACGACTCCCAGTCCGTTCCCTTATATCTCGCGTATTTTCTATTATTCAGTTTAAACTCGCCCTCGAATCGGAAAAATTTCGAGTGCTACGCCAGTTTACTTTCATTGCGAAAAGGTAACTCTCGGGCGGAAGTTCATACTCACGCTCGAGTACCTTAACGACCCGTCCCACTTTGCGTTTAAGTGACCTTTTTGTAAAATTCACAATACGGCGAATATCGTATTTGGAAACAAATCCAATTGAGATGTTTGCTCAGTTTGCCTTTCATCCTGTTACATCTTCCTCTGTCGTCACTTCCATTTCAATGTAAACTAGGCGCTCTATTTTTACGAGTGTGCATGTGTATTTCTTTCTTTCTTTCTTTTTTTTTGTATCTTGTATTATCCACCAACGAAAGTCAATTCAGTTCAAAGGAGATGTCGTATTTTCAAATTTGAATTATTTATTTTATTTTTTTCAAAATATACTATCGCATGTGTAAAAAAAATAATATATAAATTAGGAAATGAGATAATGAAACATAGAAAATCAATATATAAGATTATTATTTAAATATTCATTAGCTACATCCACAAAGAAAATGAAATTTAAATCTGTGAATACCTTCAAAAATCACGAGGCTTTGTTTTAGGTTCAGACGACGAAAACAAAAACAAAACAGTCGGGCGTGTTAACATAAATCTCGCGTCCAATCAGCCTAAAACGATACTAAATTATTAGCGCCCTAGGCCTTTCCCGGGAAAACTCGAGTCTCCTAGGTATATAGACAGTAAGTTATTTCTCTACAGGTTTTCGTGGAGAAGTTACGGCGTACGTTTCCGTCTTCAAGCTTTTTTCCGAGGTTTTTCAACATTGTCTGGGCCACGCGTCACCTCAAATTACTGCGAAGTCAAAGACGCCTGCACTGAAAAACCAATTTGGTTGGTTTTTCAAACCAACCTCAAACAAACGTTTGGTCGTTATTTGATCAACCAAATATTTGGTTCAATTAAATAAACTTTTATTTGAGAGAAAAAAATTTTATTAGACTGTAACAAAATTTGTTTTAGTCAAAAAACTTATGACCATGAATAAAAAATAAAATATGTATATTATTTTGATGAAACATACAATGATTTATTGATACAACATAACAATAACAAATAATAATAATAATAATAATTGATTATAACACAATACCATCAACTTTTTGATAAAAAATTATATTGATTGAAAAACAATCAAATAAATATATAATACAATACGATACAATACAAATAATAATATAATATACAATTAGTTATTGATGCAAGATATTAACTAAAAATAATCATCTATAATTAATAATATGACCCGAATACACATTAACAATAAATAATTTGAAAAATACCAATCATTCAATCTTCAAATAAGTGATCGACAATTAGTGGAAATCGTAAAAGGCTCGCAAAATTTATTCAACTATTCAAACGTTATAAATAAAGTGCTGAAAAACATTAAAAACTCCAACTAAAAAAAATTTACTCACACCCTCATAACTTTATTCTCCAACGGATACAAAAATGCAAGGTAAAAGGAGTGGCCAATGAAAAAATTCGTCCCAGACGCGAGTGAAAGCAGGATGACAATAAAAAGTGCAGTAAAAAAAATTGCCCCAGTGGGAAAAGACAGTGAAAGAGGCGCCAAGGCTAAATGGTTTCAAGGGACTTTGCGCCTCTGAAAGTACCTCTTTGGTCGAACTGGTCAATTTTATAAAAAACTTACATAACTTTCAAACTCTCGTGTCTTAAATCCGCAAAATTTTTCATGATAGATTTGTCGTTTTTCCGAATGTATGCATAATTAAAGTACATACATGTATTACATAATATATTCACTCCAAACAATGAAATTTCAAATGTGATTTTTCACAAAGCAATTCTCGAAACCTTTATTCAGATGAAAATTACTATCTGAATTTGATAAATTTGAGGAATTTTTTCTTTTACTTATGATAATCTACAATAATCGATGATAACTTTCTTCAATTTTTTCTACATTTCCGTGCAAAAAACGCTACGTGACTTTAATGGTGAAAAACTGTCAAAACATTGAAACTCATAAACAGGAAAAACATCTTGAACGGCACGTTCTGACAGTGAAAATTCTTGCGATCATGCAGAAAAAATTAAATATTGTTTCAATTCATCGAATCGCCAGGAATATTCATTACCATAATCCGTCAAAGAATTTGACGCTTAAGTATAAATAACGCTGTTCATCAAAGTTCTCGATTCATTAACGTGAAAGCATCGGAAATCAGAACAAATAAAATTGTGATGATGAGATTTTTCACTCCTCACATCGTTTTACTCGTACTACTTAGTTGCAATTTTTTTTCGTTTGCTGCACCTTTACTAATGGGGTTTTATGTGAGTAAGAAATTTATCTATTTAAATTAGGTCGAACGTAGAAAGCGAGAAAACAGAAATTGTTTCTGATGTTTGAGTTATTTCTTCGTTTTTGATTTAAATCAAGAATAGATATCTCCAGGAGAATTTCGTAGATTTTTTCCTAGAAAAAAATGAGAAGAAACTATTGTTTAATGATGTTGTTTAATTGAAATGTTGTGATACATTTTTATACCATCATAAAGTCTTCATTCTCGAAAATGTTTATTAGTATAGTAATAATAATATGGGCGCTGAAACATCGAGAAATTTTACGAGTTTACAATTTTTAAAATATCGTAGTTTCGAAAGTTTAACGAAAAAGGAAAAAAGTGTTGAATATTTTTTTATCTAAAAAGAAGATGAGTCATTTAAACAAAATTTGATTTTACTTAGGTTAGGTTAAGTTAGTATTTTTCGTATTTTGTCAGTACTCATACAGTTTGAAGAATTTTCTAATATTTTTATAGATTTCTGCATAAATAAATATCTATAATTTGATTGGTTTAGATTCGGAGTTTGAAAAATTTTTAGTAATTACATCGATTTATAGTATTTTAAAATTGTTTTTTACTATTCAGTATTTATAAAACATCATAGGATTTTATACTATTTTCATAGGTTTCCATAGATTTTCATAGATTTTCAGAACCTTTTACTGTAAAATTCGAAGTTTGTTTGATTTTTCGTACTTTAGTAGATTTTTCAGAAAAAATTATCTGCATTGACTTATTTTTCTTCTGTTATTTTTCCTATTTCTGCAGTATTTAAAAAATTTGTTGGATTTTTCATCATTCATATGAACTGTTGTATAGAGTTTCAACAAATTTTATGTTCTAGTTATGAAAGTTTTGTAGGTTTTAAGTATTTTATATTTTTCACTTCATTTTATGTTTTAATGAACTTTTTTGGTATTTATAAAATCTTGTGGAGTCACCTTGTTTTTTTAAAGATATCTCCAGATTTTTGGAATTCGATTTCCTCGAAAATTTTAAAGACGAATCGATTAATTTTATCGGAAACAGTGTGTGCATAGATTTCTATAACTTATAGTATTTTGCATTTTTTAAATAATTGATTCGATTCAAATAAATTTATAGTAGTTCTGTGAAGTTCTACATAACATACACTAAGATTTGGATGAAAATTTTTTTATTAGTTTCATTTCATTCTTGAATAAATATTTATTATCTGGGTTTTCATTATTTTATAAAAATTTTGTAGTTTTCAAATTTGTAAAATGTCATAGAATTCGCAATAATTTTTTTTCTGTATCTAGATGCATTTCTAGAATTTAAAGTCGATTCAATTTTCATATTTTAAGAGATTTTTTAAAAAACAGTATCTTTATACATCAATAGATTTTTTAGCATTTAACAGATTTTTAATGATAATAATAAATCGCTGTATCGATTTTTAGATTGAGACGTTCTAGTTTTATAGATTTTTTAGTATATATTATATATTTCTAGAACTTTTTAAGTATTATTTTATTTTTCAGTATTTATAAAACGTTCTTGGATTTTCTCGTTTTTTAGGATATTTCTTCAAATTTTAAGAATCCGATTCCTTGGAATGTATGTTTAGAGTTATTTTTATTATTACAATAAATTCCTTAACAAATACTACTACTTCAAGTACTTTTCGATTTTTTTTTTCAAAAATCATAAGATTTAAAAGGATTATCCAGTATTTTTATAAATTTCTACATACATATATAGAAGTCAATGCATTGGTTTGTAGATTTTTTACAGATTCTTGAAAAATTTATTCACCATTTAGAAGTATTTAAGAAAATTGTGGAATTCAAGTTTTTTTTTTTTTTAAGCGAATCTAGAAATTTACAGTATTTTTATAGATTTCCATATAGATTTCTGAAATTCCATGGCTCAGGAACTGAAATACCTATCATTCATCTCTTGAATTTTTATAGATTTTTGACTAAATCAAATTAGTCTTTGATCATTATAAGTTTAATTTTTTTTCGTATTGTTTTTGTATATTGAACTTCATTAAGTTTTATAACACATTGGGAGATATTTGGTACGTTTGTTATAAATCATAAATTGAGCCCATGTATTTCACAAAAACTTTTTTACACTATAACAGAGCGCATTAAAAAACGCTGCATTAGCACTAAAGATGAAAGTACCCAATTCTGATTTGCTGTTTCCACATCCTAAACCATGGCAATGTGAAACAAAACAGGTATAGGAAATTGTCAAATGTCGATTATTAGAATATCAAATATTTTATTCTATATTTGTTCCAAAATAGAGAAAAATTACACCTGGCAACATTTTACTCGAGAAAGAGGTGATCCAAATATCCCACAAAGCAAAACAATACATCGCAGAAAAAACTGCCCACTCTTATGAATGGTGGATTATTACAAACTTCGCATTACAATACGAAATCGAAGGAGCTATCTATTATCTATTCATAGACGCTACGAAAAACTGCAGTGATGATCCTTGGGAACAAGATTGTTTCTATTGTATCCATTATTTGTGCAAAATTTTTTCACCTAATATTTTTCCGATAAAACATGCAGATGTACTGGAGTGTGAAGTAATGCCTACAAAATAACGCAAAGTTCCAAATTTTTTCTAAATAGTTGGTAGAGCAATTTGTAATTGTTTGTTTTTTGTAATTAAAATAATTTATTTATTTATTTAAATGTATCGAATTTATCTTGTTACTGAATAAAATGAAGATGCGAGGATATGAAAAATAAATTTTTCACCTCTTCAGACTTCAAGAATGGTTAAAAAAACACTAAAAGATTTTTGAAAAATTGGAGTTCATGGAAAATATTGTATGCTCGACGTAAAATTCATACAATTTCTTATTCAGAAAAATAGTATATTAGGAAATCATTTGTATATTTTGGAAATACGAAGTTTATTACAGAAATTATCTTCAATTTTTCGCGCAACAAACCAAAAACTTTAAGTACCAAGTAGACGTGAAATTCTTTGCTACATCAAACTCGGAGATAAAATGAAATTCTACAGAAGATCTGCAGGTATGCAAATCGAGCAGGAAAGCTATAATTTAGCACGTATCACTCCCTGGAGATAGATTATTATTTTTCGAATTCCGCGTTGCCTCGATTTCATAAAAAAAAAGTTCTTTTTTTGGAATAAGCAGACTATGAAATTTCAACGAAGTTGTAAAAATAGAAAAAAAGTCATTATCTGTGAAAACTGTAAAAAAAAAGTCTAGGAAAATTTTTTGAAATAATTTTTTTAGTACCTGAATCCAAAATAACAAAATTTGATTACAAATTTTTATATTTTGTAACTATATAAATTTCTTTTTTTAAAAATCCTTTTATTTTTTTTATTTTCTATAAAACTTTTTTCTGCTATAACTAAAATATTTAAAAAAAATTAAACGCTGCGAAAAATCCATAAAGTCGATGAAATTTCAACGGTGCTCTAAAAATAAAAAAAAAGGTTGATATCCGTAAAAACTGTTAAAAACATTGCAGAAAACGTTTTCTAATATTTTTCACTACCGGAATCCAAAATTACTAAATTTTATTTCAAATTTTTATATTTTTGATAATGTCAATTTCTTTTTTTTTACTTTTCTTCGTCACATTCACTATAAAACTTTTTTCTCATTAAACTGGAAAAAAATATTTAAAAAATTCTAAGCTACAAAAAATCCATACACAATCCACGAAATTTAAGTCAAGTTGTAAAATACGCCATAATTGTCTGAAGAACGGTAAAAATGTTCAAAAAAGAAAAAAACTCAGTATCTGTAAAAACTGTAAAAAAAAGTTCAGGAGAATTTTTCTCCATAATTTATTAACTATCTAAATCCGAAATAACTGAATTTGATCGCAAATTTTTATATTTTTGATTATATAAATTTTTCTTGTTTAAAATACTGTTATGCATATTATTGTTTATGAATCTATTTTCTACAAGAACTAAAATAAAATATTTAAAAAATTCGGAGCTGCGAAAAAATCCATATTATCGATGAAGTTCCAGCGAAGTTGTAAAAAATACTATAGTTGTCTGAAGAACTATAAAAATTGTTTAAAATATGAAAAAGTTCAATATCTGTAGAAATTGTGAAACAAAAATCGTAAAGAAGTTTTCCAAATAATTTATTCACTAACTGAACTCAAAATAAAAAATTTTGATTGCAAACTTCTATATATTTTACGATATGAATTTCCTTTTTTAGAAAAAACCTTTTGTTTATTTTGGGTTCTATTGAACTTTTTTTTCCAAAACTAAAATAAAATATTTAAAAAATTCAAAGCTGCAAAAAAATTTATACAATTGATCAAAATTCCGATTGATAACCAATTTTTTTTTTTTTTTTGAATGTATATAATAACACAGTCAAGCAATTTTTTTGCAAAAGTTTTCACAATTTCGTATAACGTTTTTCTGGCAATAAAAATTCATGAAACAGTGAAACTCGAGGTTGTAAAAATATATTTAACGACTTTTTTAACGACTTTTCCTGGCGGAAAACAAAACAATGTCACCAACTATAATTATAGATCATAAAAATCTTTGTTTATCTCTTCATAATCAGAGAAATTCTCAATTCCTCTAAAAGTAATAAAAGGGAATAGAAATCGGAGGCATCGAAATTATAACTATGATTTGAAGAAGGATTATTTCAATAATATTCTTACATTGCGTTTTATTACAGCTGAAAAAAAGTTCAAGTACTGACCCTGAAGAAAATTTATGATGAGAACGTTCACTACACTTCAATAGAAAATTCACATAAATTTATTTGCAGAAGAAAACGATTTTGACCGCGATTTTCAAATATTTGAAATAACATTAGTGAATGTAAAAAAAATATGTTTACCAATCTAAAAATAGCATTTTTTATCAATGATTACAGTGATAATTTAAATGAAGACTTAAAGTAATGAACGATTTTTTCAAGTTCCTCATAAGTTGGCATATTTTTGAGATTTTAAAAAAGTCAAAAAAATGTGCAAAATTCTAGAAAAAGTTCATAAATCCTGTAAATTGTAAGTACCGTGTTTCTTAAAAATATACGTAATTATGTTTTTTTTTTAATTTTCTAGAAAATATCTAAAAATTTTCAAGGTATCAAAAATACGAAAAAACTAAATCAGTTTGCAATAAGCATATTATGTCTGTTTATTATTTTATTCGGAGAAAACTTTACAATTTCAATGTTTCCTTTGTACTCTTCGCATTACTTTTCACCCTTACGACGGCGACGCTGGAATTTTCATAAAATACCCTATAAATCACGAAATTTCGGGAATATCTGTGCTGAGGGTAACCGAGCGTACCGATGCAGTTCACGGTAAATTTATCGCTTGTACTCGTGCTAAGTACTTTTATTCGTGACGAGGAAAACAATCGATTACATACGCCATTATGATACTCAAAACACATTTCAACGAAATTTAAGCTTCTTGGACTTGCATCAGCTATTTCAATTCATTTATTTGCTGAATACTTTATAATTTCGAATATTTCCATTGCAATAATTTACAGCTACTTGAATCAACGAAATATACAAATGAAAAAGAAAAGAAAATAAAAAAAAGTTGTGTTGTAACAGCACATCTTTTTTTTTAAGTAGAATTTGAAAAGTTTCGAGTAGTTCATAACATGTTTCAAATTTTAAAAATTTCCGACAATTAAAAGCATGAAAAAAAATCTGAATAAAAAATGACTCAAAACTCTTCTAGAAATGTTTAAAACGCATTTCACGTTGTGCCCGCGACTTTTATGTTACCCTTCTGATCGAAAAACTTGGAATTGCTGTTAAAACCTTTTAAATTCAACGTCACAAGACAGATTATTTCGCGGAGGAAAATAAGAGGTAAGTCAGGTGAGGAGGCAACACGCAACGCGCGCTTTGGATGACTGAATTGCGGAGGTCGCGAGGGAGCTGCGAGACGTATCGTCTCCGGCTATTATGGAGAGGAAACTTTTTCGAATGAAACCAAGGTATATAGCAAGCCCGAAACTTTTCCCCTTAGATACGCTTTTCCGCAAACAAATAATGCACGCACACTTTTTTCAATAATGAAAATATGCCTCCAGAAAGGCGAAATATTACGAACCCTGAATTACCGAAATAGATACCTGCTCTGAGAAAAAAATTAAGTAATTATTACAATACTATATTGTAATCTGCAATAATTTATTTCGTTTTTTGTCATCCTATTATATAGTAAATTCGTTAAATGTTATTTTACTAGTAGATACCGATTTATAAACAGACATTAGAGAATACAATAATAAATTATCAATAAACCTGACGAAAATTCAGTCATACATATACATACAAAAAAATATGCATTGTACAAGTATAGTATACGAAAATGTCACAACATCATGGTATTTACTAGTTCTATGAACGAGAAGAATTTTCCTGCCAAATTTATTAATCATGACCAGTAACCAAACAACAAATTCGAATCTTATGATAAATGGTTTATGTTAACTGTTGATTGTTCGATGTTCAATATGTACTTCAAACGCAGTTTCCGCTGTGCAAATGATGATTGTACACGTCCTTGTTCATGGATGTACGTTCATTTTGCGGCTTGCGCAACAGCAGAACAACGTAAAACGGTTTTTGCCAAATGTTACGCTAACAAGAATATTACGTTTCTGTTGCGCAAGAACGTTTTGCCACAGGAAATGGAACAATCCCTGGTTTCACGCGATTTCATATTATAATGCAAGCATCGTTCCATTCTTTCAAACTATGCCAATAAATGAGTTTCATAAATATTTACATAGACAAAAACATCATATTCGATCATAATTACACAGTACAACATACTTTGAAAATTGAATTTTATGATAAGATGCAACAAAATTAAAGCAGGACTTGAAATTCAAAGAGTATCTTAAGTTTTTTCCATGTTCAAATTAATTTTTAAAGAAGCAAGTCTTGAATCAAGAGGATATGTCTTGAATAGAGAATGATTTCCTGAAATCATAATAGATCTTTTTTATTTAAAACTTGCTTGCTTCAAAGTAATTGTGAACAAGGACAAAATTTGAAGTAGGGGAGACCGGGGCTATTCGGGATGGATTTTGTATTATGCTGATTTTAGTTAGTACACCTTCCTTTTTTTTGCAATTTATATATACCTCTGGGAAGCTTAAACCCTTTCCTAGAGAACAGTGATAATAGTTTGCCAGTGTAACCAATTTTTTTTGTTAGCTCTGTGAAAAACTTGATGAATACATTTGTCCCGAGTAGCCGCTATAGTGGGGCTATTCTGGACAGGTATAGGGGCTATTCGGGACAACTTGCAGTAAAGCAAATAACAAACTCTTCATATATTTGATGTTAGTTTTATTTGATACTTTATTTGTCACAAACATTTACTTCACTTTTTTTATTTACTTTTCTTTGATATTTCATTATTTTTACGTTGAATTATCATCGCTCGACTGTTGTAAAACATTTTTCGCTCGCGCCTGACGTTTTGGATACTGTCTTGTGCAATTTTCAGTGCTTTTACTTGCTTCGGTGGAGTTTTTTGTTTTCTTTTTTATAGTTTTTGAGGTTTTATTGATTTTTCCCGCACTTTTTATTGGTCCACTTTCTTTTTTGCGTCGAGCGAATTCTGCGTCCCGAATAGCCCCGACACGATTTTGTAACGATTGCGCATTATAGTAAATACACGCATGAAGATAAATCGAAATCACAACATAAATCTTATTCCCTGATCATAACTAAGCAAAAAAACTTACTTCCCGAGAATCCCAACCATTTTTTCACGTTGAAAATCGAAAAGTTTAACGAGAAAAAAAATTCACTTTTGACGCTATTTGATGCCAAAAACCACAATTAAGCCTGTATTCACTGCAATAGAGTTGAGACGTCAGCCAAACTCCGTTGATAAAACAGTAACATAAAGATGTAACTTACATGAATACCGGAAGTTGATTGAATATTTAGGTTTAAAGTTATTTTTACCGTCCCGAATAGCCGCGGTCTCCCCTAATATTTTAATTTCAAGTTAGGTTTAAAAGTATGACGTTTCGCGGCGGGGCTAATGTTTTCGAAACAAGGATAAGATAACGTCGCGCCGACAGGTAACTCGGACAAAAAAGACGAAAAAGTAGCTGAAGTTACTTTTTCGCTTTTTTTCCCTTGTCACGTGACCTGCGCATGCGCTTTACACGATTTTCAACACGTAAAATTTTTGCGTTGCTTTGCATGAGTAAAAAATCTCGCTATTGTTATTTGAGGTATGAAAATTCAATTTTTAGAAAATTAAACATAATATCAAACACACAAAATTTTCTAAATTTCATGAAAATTTTCCCGACTAATTACGACTTTTTGTGATTTTTTTTTCTTTTCAAGGCTTTCAGATTTCCATCATGGAATGAAAAAATATGATCATACGTATTTTGAAAAATTTTGATAAAAAATCACTAACGATAATATTCATAACAACATTTCGAAGTTTTACGAAATTTCTATAATAATTGATAATCTTTATTACTCATGGTGTTTCTTTCTTTTTTGTAAATGTTACAAATTACGAACTCAAAACAAACTATTTAAAAGCTAATAAATTTCATATAAAAAATTTTTCCCTGCATCAAGATTTTTCGAAATTGTGAAAACCTTATAGGTTTTTCAGATTCAAAAGAAAACTCATTAACAATTTTGTTAATATTTCAGAGAGGAATAATAGTAAACAGAATATATAAAATTCATAATCATTTTATGACGTGCTGCAAATTTGGCGAACGTAATGAAGCTATAAACAATCTTTAAAATTCTCGATTTTTTTAATTTGACAAAGTTTAAAAAATTTTCAATATTTGAAAATCATTCAAAACTTTTGAAATTTTTAAAAAGTTCAAATAACTTATGAAAATTGTTCTTTAATTTCAGTACATTTTTTATTCAATTTATTAAACAAAGTTTCTCGTAAATTAAGAATTTTCACGAACCTTTATTGATGCAGCATATCTTTATGCATTGCAAAAATTATAAAACATTATTTACGCAAATATTTTCGATGCAATGCCAATTTATGCAGTTTTATTTTTTCAGAAAATAATGAGTTAAAAGTTTTTCAATATTTTCAATGTCTGCACAACTAATTTTTATTCATTCGTCTGATGTATCAAGACATTCTGCACCGGCACTCTAAAAGTTTAATCTTATTTTAAGATGCAACAAAATTAAGACACAACTTGAAATTTTGAAAATAAATATGAATATGGGCCAAAATGGAGAAAATATTTTAATTTCAAGTGGGTCCTTAATTTTATTGCATCTTAAAGTTGGCCTGACTTTTCAAAGTGTGCAGTTTTAAAAAACATACAATTTTATTGCAAACTAATAGAGAAAAAATGCTTTACATTCGTTCTTTACCGCGCTACATTAAATTCCTACAATTTTATTGTTCCCTCTCTCTGACTTTTATTCCTTTTATAAATTGACATCGCCGGAATGCCACGGTCATTTCTTTTCTCGTCTGCGGTTTCGACGACGAAATAGCTTGATGCTTTTATTGTGCTCGTGATCAATGGCACTTCCGCGTTTTCGGCATCTGGCGTAACGCGTTCTACAACCCAACAGATCGATCATGCGTGGGCGCAAAAATTAATTATCCCTGTTGAATAAAGAAAAAAACTGCGATACGACTTTCACATGTTTCAGTTTTTTTGCACTTTTTGAAGAGAGAAGGACTGCAGCAAAAAAAACAACAATTATTACATTTAATATTGAATTATGATCATAATCATAACTTTTTATTATAATAGAAAATACAGGTGAGTGTGGGGCGAGGGTCGGTATTCTTATAACATTTAACAGCAGTTTTTAAAAAATGTCAAAAATATATCAAGACATCCAAATATATAATATTTATATTGAAAAAAAAAACTTTCTTTATTTAAAATTGCGGCTCAAGTGTATTTTGAAACTTACCAATAAATAACTCGAGGCGTTGCTGTCGGTGGATTCTCTCTTTTTCTGGGGCTGGAAGTCCCTCGGGACTATTGACGTCATTTTGTCATATTAGTCAACCGTAAAACTCACATTTCACGAGAAACGAACGCGCTAAAACCGATGATTTACGCGAATTTACGTTAGAAACCCGAAAACTGGACGTCACTTTGATTGCCTGTTGTCACGCATCACTGAGACTCAGGTTCTGGAACAAAAAAGAAACACCGTCTATTTGACTCATCAGTGCACAAAACCAAGGATACATTCGCCTGAAAGCTAATTCTTAATCTTGCCTATCACTGCAAAACTTTTTTTTTGCAAATCAAAATTTATTGTTTCAATATAGGAAATTGTTTAATACTGTTACTTTGACATTATTTCAGAAAAAGTAACTCTTATTTCGATTTTCAGAGGAATTGCATTAAAGAACAATGTACTCTGTAATAATATGTAACAAAAAACATAGTTTTTCATATCCCAGAGAAATAATATTATAAACACAGTCTCTGATTATTATTTTTGGAAATTTTCCACAGTTCTAAAAATTACAAAAAGAATTGAAATTGCAACGAATGTTAACAGAAACTAAATTTCTATTATTATATGTAAATGAAAATTCCAAAATAGGGATGTTGTACGTTTATTTCATAAATCAGTAATATTACGGCTAAGGAAATAGTTTTTGTCCCATCAAAAGCGAATGAAACATTTTCTTAATTTCGTGGAGGGAAACTCTAGCAAAAATCACGAAAAGAATCAAACGAAACGTGCCCATTATGCTCCCCCTTAAGGGATTCTCCCAAGGGAAACTATCACGTTGCGTTATATTAATTGGATGTCATTTCACTTCCCTCTTTCCCCTTTCAACCTACCCCAAATTTCAAGTTCAGGATAAAAGTTATTGTTTAAAACGAATTTTTAACACTAAAAATTGAATCTTGTTTTGAGATGCAACAAAATCGAGGTAAGACATGAAATTCAAATATTACCTTAAGGTAATAACTAAATTTAGTTTAGTCTATTTTCACAATTACTTTCAAGCGGCAAGTGTTTAACAAAGAATCATAATTTGAGGTAATTTGAGGTAATTATTTTCGATTCAAGGCTTATCCTTCTGATTTACGACTTGCTTGTTTGAAAATAAATTTGAACATGGTCTAGATAACATTTGAATTTTAAGTTATGCATCTTAAGATTAGATTGACTTTTAATAATGAAAGAAAGAAGTTATTTGATATTTTTAGGCTTAGTTTTCATATTTATTGAATATGTGAAGTTATAATTGAAAAGAAAAAAATTGAATTAATAATAGATATTTAGATAATAATGATTTAATAATATAATAATGAATGAAATAAAAAATTTTGAAAAATTGTACCGTAAAAGAAGGTCTTTCGGAAGAAAGTATTCGAAAAAACAACCGGGAATCTATTAATAAAAATATAAACTTCATAAAATTTTCAAAATAACGTAATGTATTTGCATGTAAACAATTCAGTTTCGAGTAAATACTAGAAACTTTTTGTACTTCAAACTTACAAAAAAATTAATAAATAAATCATTTATGGTGAATAATGATAATATGATAATAAATGAAATAAAATTTTTTGGAAAATTGTCTTGTAGAAAAAGGTCTTTCGGAAGAAAGTATTTGAAAAAACTACAGAGATTGTATAAATAAATTTAATATAATTATTATGAATTTCCTAAAAATTTCCTAATTTTTCAGAATTGTGTCAACTTGAATAAAATAAAATTTTTTCATGCATTGAATTTGACAAAAACATTTAAGTTTTATGTTACTTCAAAATTACAATAAAACTAACAACGTAATGTATTTGCATGTAAAAAATTCAGTTCCGAGTAAATACTAGACTTTTTTATTTCAAAATCACAAAAAAAATTTATTGGTAATAATGATAGTATGATGAAACGTGAATTAAAAATATTTGGAAAATTGTCTCGTAAAAAAAGATCTTTTAAAAGAAAGTTTTCGAAAAAACGACCGGGAATCTATAAATAAAAATATAAATTCCCTAAAATTTTCAAAACATATGTATGTAAATCGCGTCCCAATCATTTTTCCGAAACATTAATTTTCAGAAATTTATCAACTTGAATGAAATAATATTCTTTCATGAATTTAACAAAAACATTAAAGTTTTATATTACTTCAAAATCCTAATAAAACTGTCAACGCAATGTATTTGCATGTAAAAAATTCAGTTTCGAGTAAATACTAGAAACTTTTTTTTTAGTTCAAACTAACAAAAAAAAAAGTTATTGTTAATAATGATAATATGATACTAAATGAATTAAACATTTTTAGAAAATTGTCTCGTAGAAAAAAGCCTTTCGGAAAAAAGTATTTGAAAAAACGACCGGGATTCTATAAATAAATATATAAATTTCCTATAACATTTAAATGTTTTATGTTACTTTTTTTAAAAATTTTTTATTGTTACTTCAAAGTTACAATAAAACTGACAACGTAATATACTTGCATGTAAAAAGTTTAGTTCCAAGTCAATACTAAAAAATTTTTTAATTTCGAAATCACAACGAAAAAATTATTGATAATAATGATAATATGATGAAAAATAGTTAAAAATATTTGGAAAATTGTCTCGTAAAAAAAATTCTTTCGGAAGAAAATTTTCAAAAAAAAAAAAAAAAAAAAAAAAAAAAAAGAAAAAAAAAAAAAAAAAAAAAAAAAAAAAAAAAAAAAAAAAAAAAAAAAAAAAAAAAAAAAAAAAAAATCCCAATCATTTTTCCGAAACATTAATTTTCAGATTTTTATCAACTTGAATAAAATAAAATTCTTTCATGAATTGAATTTAGCAAAAAAATTAAAGGTTAATGTTCCTTCAAAATCCCAATGAAACTTACAACGCAATGTATTTGCATGTAAAAAATTCAGTTCCTAATAAATACTAGAAACTGTTTTTAGTTCGAAATCAGAATAAAAATAAATAAAAAAATTGGTTACAATAATAAAAGACAATAAATCTATAAAAATTTCTGAAAACTTGTCTCGTATAAAAAAGTGTTTCCAAATAAAGTATTCGAAAAAACGACCGGAAATCATAAAAAAATATTTCCAAAAGATGTTGTGCCAGCATTCTCTTTTCGAAAACTGAATATCTAAAAAACGTGGCCGTTATGAGGTCCCCTGACGGCGCAGTCCCACTCGAAACTCGGACGAGAGCAGCTTAGGAACCGGAATCAATTGCTGCCAGTTTCACTCAACATCGAGTGATTTCGCGTGATTTCCTCGGCGCTCGATTGAACCGGGAAAATCCGAGGGTCGGACGCTTCGGCGGACGTTAATTGCAGAGACTCGACTACGTTTCAATGAACCCCGTATAAACTCGCAAAAAATTAACGACTCATTTCCCAAGATGATCGATTCGATTGTTTCCAAACGATCTATTTAAAATTACGCGATTACGAGGAAGGAAAATTCTGACAAGTTATCGCACGCGAACGTAACAATAGGAGGAGCAAAAAATATACGCGACACCGCCAACTTGCAATTTGTTGAAAATTTTTTCAACAAATTGAGTACTATTTTACTTTTTTTATACAATAATTCTTATATATCAGTAAAAAAAACGTGCCTCAAGTTTCGAATGTTTAAGAAATAAACTAAAATGAGAAATATTCGGTTTCCAATGGTTAGTAACATTGAAATATTAAGAAAAACATTTTTTTTTTAATTTTTTAATAAAAAGTATCCATATTCCGATATTTTGATACGAATCATAGATTTCTGACGTATTGGAAGTTTGTGGATCAATTTTATCATCCGTGAGGAATAATAAGAAGTGTCATTACATTTGGTCATAAATCCCTTTTCGCAGGAGCGAAGCGATCTCTTTCGGGAGTCACGTATCGCAATTTGGATTAACACCCGGTTGCCTTCGACACAGGCAATTCCGCGATTGGTCCTCGTTAGGTCCTTTCGGATTAGAACCAATTCAAGGGTGGCCACGGCACAAGACAAAGGGTTTCACGCGCTCCATGCGTGAACCGGCGCGTTTAATACAACGCCCTTTCGATTCTTTATACCCCGCCATAAATTCAATTTAATGTCGAATATCCACCCCGATTTTCCTGGCCTTCTACAATGGGGAAGCTCTTGATCTTGCTTATATAGTGATTGTGATATACGTAAAACGTAAAATTCTATAGTCACTGTTGTATTAATAGTAACCTTGCACTGAGAAAAAAATCTATTTTTAGCTGTGTTTAAAAATTCTTTTTTGATTGTCCTTCAGTTTTTTCGACATCCCAAGTTCTTATGTAAAGTTTCGAAATATTCAAATTCATGTCTGCTGTTGAAATACAAAAATTTCGTCATGTTACCCTGAAGAATGGATCTTGCTGATTTTTTACATAGTCAATCTTTGATTTACTGTCATTATAATTTTTATAATTCTACCTCAGTGACGGGAGAGTAAAGAAATTAAAACAATTTATTAAATTTTCGTATAATTGTGCTCGTATTTAAGCACGAAGTACACACATACATGTATGCATGCCGTAAAATTTTGTTCTTAAATATCGTTTTTTGTGATGTTGCCTTTAAAAAATTTTTTGGTTTTTATTATAAACGAATTTTCTTCACGCAGAAAGTTATTTGACTCGTTTCTGTAATTTCAGTAACCTTAAACAATGCCCCATTCATGCTGATAAATAGGAATTGTGTTATTTTTTTCTCGTCAATTTTTTTTTCTTAATTATCTTTCTTTACTATCTGAATGCTCTGTTGTTAGTTCTGAAAGACTAATACAGCATAGAGCGTGAAAAAAATATTTTTTTTGTTTATTTTAAACGTTTGGAACTTGATATACATTTCTCAAGAAACGTATATAGCAATGTATAGAAATACAGTGAAACTATAAAAATAATGGAAAATGCTACAAAATCTTATGAATACTTGAAAAAACACGAATAAACAAGAAACCTATGGAATAATACAAATCGATGTCAATAAATCAATATAATTTGCCTAAAAACTTATGAAAATACTGAAAATCTATTGAAATTTGAATTCTAGAGCATCAAATTCTATAAATCTATATGACAGTCGAGAAAAATACTGAAAATTTAAAACAATACTAGAAAATTTATTTTATATTTCATAATTACAAGGAATATTGGAAGTCTATTAATATAAAACTAATGAGATCTTATAATTTTCTTGAATATTTAGAAATTTTTTAATTGTCAAGCTTATAATTTTAGGAATATATATGGAAATCCTTGTAAAACACTAAGTAAATAATCTGGAACTTTCTGACATATATATGGGAAAAAGTACTATCATAATCATCATTTTATGTCTTACAATATAATTTCAGGTTTTACTATATTATCACGAATTTGGTCGTTTTTATTTTACTTATTATAGTACTCTATATTTGAAATGGGTATATTGTACAAATTACAATATATATGCCAGTTTTTACTTGATAATTTCAAAAAAAAATATTAATCTACAGAGTGCGAATTGTACTGTATAAATTGTCATTTTTACTGTACCACTATGCAAATTTAATATCTGTGTATAAAGAAACATCAAATAAAATATTCGAACTTTTATAAATTATGTTTTCAAGTTCGTTTACGACGGGAAAAAATCGTATGTACATTTATAAGTATATGCATCGCAAAAATTTATATCATATTGTAAAATCTACAATATATTTTCGACTTTCTTCAATATTGCATTATAATACACTATACTATAGCACACTGAAAAACCAATTTGATTCACTTAAATACATTTTTAGTTCAGACAAATAAACCTTTTTAGAGCCTAACAAATTTTGTGCAAGTCAAAAAACTGTACATTTCTCTTAACTTGAATTTGTTTGTCCGAACTGAAAATATTTTATAGTGAAAAAAAAAATTAGTTTGACTGGACTAAAAATTTATTTAAGTAAACCAAATAATTGGTTGGTAAAATAACGACCTAACGTTTGTTTGAATCAACCAAATTGGTTTTTCAATGCAGGAAGTACAAAAAAATAAAGCAAAAAGAACTATATAGACCTGAATACTGGCAAAACTGCATGACATTTTCTGAACTCTGGATTAGTAGAAATTACAGCATGATTTTGCAAAAGTTACGAAAAAATATTTTTCCCATGCATCTGTAAAAAAGGCAACTTTATTTTTATGGAATGCGAGAATAAAAGCCTCTTTTTGTAGTACCCAGAAAATCAGCGGGAGTCATCAATCAAACCCTCGGAAACATTCCTTAATCACGGATCAGGCAACTTTCTTCCCCG
>JAPYZL010185254.1:0-17700 GCA_030522825.1 Platygaster orseoliae
GGCCGAAAGCTAGAAAAATAAAATTCGTTGATTTATTTGTGCTCCAAAAGATCGAAAGAAAAATTATTGAGAATAATAGGGAGCGTTTTACAAACATTATAGTACAATTATTTTCCCAAAATTTCAAAGTTAAATGAAAACTTTTGCTAATAAAATTGCAGAAATTTTGCATGAATTGTGAAATCATGTTACACATTACATTTTTTATTTAATTTCAATAAAAGTATTAAAAAAAAGACGATGGAAGAAAAAAAATGTACTTCAAAAGGAGGCAATCGATCGTCTTCAAAGTTTTGAAATTTCGCGAGACATTCCAGCATACCTCCACATAACCAGTCCAGCAAAGATAAATCCCATTTTTGTAGACGCTCCGTACTCGCGCCGTAATATTATTTTTCCGTCTCTAACTCTTTTCTGCTTTCATCCGAGACATATGCAAAACGTATCACCTACATTTTATCACGAATAATTTATCTGTTATTGATCTTATCTACGGGAACGTCATTCATTGCATTAATCAAGGGACTCGAATCACGATTACTATCCGAGAGAAGCTTTCAAGAAACCGTTCGTTTTTCGCACTGGAATTTATGATTTGAAATGTTTATAATATTGAGGTGGATTTCACTTTTGAGTAGAAAATTTTTATAAAACGTATGAAATTTAGTTCAATTTCTATATATTTTTCCCTTTCAAGCCGTGATTTTTGCATTGAGAGATTTTTCTTACTTATTCAAATTGTTAAACTATTTTAACATTTTTTGCAGTTTTATATAACTATCAAGAAATTTCATTACTTGAACTTCAACTACAAACTCCACAACCAAAATATTACAAAAAGTTTAATAAAATTTCAGATCAATGTTACGACCTACTAGAGATGAAAAAAAAAATTTTTCTTGATCCATCTTTTATTTACAACCAACTATTCATGGAAATATCCCCAAAATACATAGACCTATCTTAAATTTTTATAGATCAAGTTTTTTCAATTTTAGGAAGTTATAGACAGTCATCGTAATTTGTTTTAGTTTCTAGAAAAATAACTCAGCAAAAATCGTTAAATTTTTCTAGTAATTTTGTTGAAAATTATATTACTTTTTAACAATTATGTTTTTTTATCAGTTATTAATAATGACCTGCATCACATGAAGCTAGGTTTAACTAAAGTAACATGTAAATTCCTAATTTAATAAAAAAATAAAAATAAAAATAATACAAAATACCAACCCCTATTCAGTTTCTGTTTGATGTATATTTTTTATTTCAAAAAAATTTTTTTTAAGATATTGGGATTTAAATATTTTCTTAAGTTAAATGTGTACACAGATGTAAATCATTCGATACACATAAATTTGATCAAATTGAAGTTACAATTTAAAGTATGTTCGAGTATGTTCGGAAGCAATCGGAAATATTCGGGTAAGTTCGGGTATGTTTGAAAGTGTTATAGTATGTTCGTAATTGATAAGATATGTTTGATTAGGACATTCGTGTATGTTCGAGTATATTCGGAAGTGTTCGGAAATATTCGAATATGTTCGGAAGTGTACGGGTATGTTTGAATATAACATTATGTGACATTAGTGTATGTTCGGAAGTGTTCGGGGATGTTCGGAAGTGTTCGGGTATTTTCGGAAATGTTCGGATATGATAGGGTATGTTCAGACTTATTCAAGTATGTTCCTTCCCTAAGTCTTAAGTGTTAAGTTTCAAGTATTAAGTCGTAAGTGTTAAGTTATAAGTCTTAAGTGTTAAGTGTTAAGTTTTAAGTCTAAAGTGTAAAGTCTTAAGTAAGAAGTCTTAAGTGTTAGGTCTTATCAATTAAAACTGTAGACTTAACACTTAAGGCTTAACACTGAAGACCTAAAACTTAAGTGTTAAGTGTTAAGTATTATGTCTTAAGTCTCAAGCCTTAAGTGTTAAGTCTTAAGCCTTAAGTGTTAAGTGTTAAGTCTTAAGTCACTGGACTAATAATGTCAGTGGCGGCGGGGGGGGGGGGGAGTTTTTTTTTATAATATAGAGAATTATAAAAATATTCCTAAAAAAATAAACAAATTAAAAATAAAATAAACTGATCTGATAAAATCGGAAGTTAATAAAACTTTCATCCAAGGTTCTTATAAGTCCCATACTATTATATGACAGTGACTTTGCTAGGGTTCGAGCATTGGGCCCATGAAAAATGACGACACTGGAACAAGCGATTTCGGGAGATGTTCAATGATCGGATAGATTACTCATCGCAGCTCGTTTAATCCTTGTCTTTCGTCGGTGTTCGTCCGGGAACATGCACCTTGCCGCGAGATATTCGTCCCGATTTCATCGTTTCGCCGACGCGCTCGATTAATGATCGCTTATGCGGTACGGGCGAGACGGAATTTGCCCGCTCTAGACTCCGATAAAAACGACGTGACGCGTCTTCTCTCACCAAAAGTGACATCGCGTTAAATTCGCCCGCACCGGTTTCAAAAATTTTTATTACCTTTTTCATCCAAGAAAGGTGTGGGTAATGAACGCGGATCAAACTTGACCTCCCAAATGCACCGAAAAGAATTCAAGATTCCCAAGCAATGAATCTAAAATTCCAGTTCATTACTTTGCGGGAAATTGATAAATTGAATTGATTTATAAATCTTTTTGAACTTGCTGAAAAAAACAATATGAGTACAGGAAAAGAAACATTTAAAACGCCGTTAAGTGCGTACATCATCGCACATCCGCAAAGTAAATGCTAATTGCACGTGTTATGACCTTGACAGTTGAGCGACCGAGCAGGTTCTATCTTGCGCGAGAGGAGCCCGATCTCATGCTGGACCCCAACACCGGGATGCTGTGGACGCGCCTACCTCTGGACCGGGAGACGCGGGACAGATATATACTCAGCGTCGAGGCACGCAATGGCGTCTCCGTCGGCTACTGCCAAGTAAGTTATGACGTCAAACCCTTAATTAACATGTTTCCCAGTTAAACGGGTTATGTGCAGCAAAATGATCGGTATTCGCCAAGAATCTAAAACACGCGTTATACTCTAAAATGACATGCATGTTAAACTTCAGATGCACAAAATTTTTGACTTTGTTCACTGAAACATGAACGAGAAATAAACTTGAAATACATGTACTTAAAAAAAGTTTACTACAGCATTTCAAGGACGTTAGTAGGATTTTATAAAAATTTTTCGAGATACGCAATACTAATTTATGAGGTAGATCGCCGTTTTTCTGCATATTTCATTTTTCATGAAAGTTATATAACCTAATCAGAATTATGGTTGGATTTAACTAGCCACATGTTTATGATTGAGATAGAAATTATTTCTTCCGACTGTGCGAGTTTGCCCGCGAGATTATGCAAACTTGTCTGAGGGACGTTCAACCCAAATAACTCGCGCTCGTGTTTTATCTCTTATTCTTGTTCGTTCCGTTGTGGAAATCATGATCTTTATAGTTTATAAATATTGTATACAGTTTTCGAAGAACAAAACTGCAAAAATTGTTTGAAAGGTAGATTCGACACAAGTTAAGAACATTTGAAAGTAGTTTACCTTGTGTATTTTTATCTTACTAATTTGAACGAATGCAAAATGTGAAGAATTGCATAATTGAGATTATGCATATTGTTATAAGATTCCGATTCGTTTCAATAATATTTATAAATATCGAAATTTGTTTCAGATCGAAGTCTTCATCGAAGACGTCAATGACAACCCTCCGATATTCCCCTCAAACCCCGTTCGAATATCCGTCCCCGAGTCGCACCCTTTGCACACCCCTCTGTACATAGTCCATGCCACGGACAACGATGCGACCCCCTCCCCCCTGCGCTACGTCCTGACCCAAAACAGCCATGACCTTTTCAACCTGAACCCGAAAACTGGCGAGGTGTACCTCGCGAGACGACTCGATTACGAGACCCAGCAAAGACACGGGCTCTTGATAAGCGCCTTCGACGTTGGCGGCTTCTCGGCGAATCTGAGCCTCAACGTCGAGGTCCAGGACGTGAATGACAACCCCCCGGTGTTCGAGAGGAACGAGTATCACGTGGACGTTTCCGAGGGTGCCAAGCTTGATTCACAGGTAAGAAAAATCTTTATTACACGCCCGTCAGGTCGTGTATCAAAGAAGAAGTAAACATCTTCGGAATCATATCGCACGACTTCATTTGGCAGAGTTCGCTGAATGGCTTTTCAGGCTGTAGGTCAACGAAGGATGTGAGGTCGAATAACAGTTTCTGAGATTTCGAGCAATCGCTGTCTTTGGTGGTCATTTTTTTAGGGTTGGGTAAAGTGAGGTTAGGTAGGTTTGGATTTGGTGGTTGTTTGGGGTTGGAGTCTGTACACATATTTATTTCTGTTGCATCAAATTATGATGGAAATCTGTAGAGTCAGGGCCAGATTTACAGAACAAAATTTTTAAGGAAACTTTCAAAATTTTTCAATCTGCGAGAAACTGAATTTGAACAGATATGTCAATATTTTGATAACTAATGTGAGGATTTTTTACTAATTGCGTTGGTATATGTAATAACATAATGAATTAGTTCCATGATAACATTTTATTTTAATTTGTATATTTAGGTCTATATAAAAAACGAACAACATTTTCAAAATTTTAGACATTTTTCGAATTTAATCATAATGTTAGGAACAGCTAAAATTCTCGACATAAAATTGCTGAAATTATTTATATTTATCAATAAATTTTCAGAAGGCTTCAAAATTTCTGAGAATATTTTAATTTTTCGATCCCAAACATTCTTGAACTACTGATAGTTTATAAATTTTGTGAAAATCCTATCGTTTGTGAAATTTCATTTATCATTGAAGATTATTGATTATATCATAAAAATGAGTAAACTGTAATAATATTGAAATCTTTACAATCTACAGAATTTTTTACAATTTATAAATTTTAACGGAATTTTTGGAATAACTGAAATTTCCAATGAGAAATCGCTAAAATTATCGAAATGTCTTTATTTTCATAATTTCTAATTGTAAGTTAAAACATATTTATCTATAAATTTTGTCAGCCATTTTTTGTTTTCAATAAATCCTCAAATTCATGAACTCCGAGCCTTTTCGAACTATTGATAATTTATGAATTTTTCGAAAGTCCTGTCATTTGAATAACTTTGTGAATGCGAAAAAATTTCTAAATTTTTGTAATCGTTGCAGGTTATGAATGATTTTTCTAAAAATGAGTAACATTCCAAAGTATTGAAATTATTGCAATCTCCGAAATTTTGAAATATCTGACAACTTTCCGAATTTCGCTTGTCAATTATAATTCTACAGTTTTGAAAAATTGCTTAAATATTCAAATTTTACAAAATTCGGTTAATTTTCAGAATATTAGTCTCCTTGGAAATTTCGAAATTATAAAAATTCACGCGGTTTCTAGAATAGGACAAAATTTATGAAATTATGACGGAATAAAAAAAACTATACTAAATTGCTCCGAGTAACGTAAATTTTGAAATTTCTTAGCTGTACAAAACATTTAAATTTTCAAATTTTTTTAATTTTGTCATATTTGCGATTTTTCTGCATATTTCCTCTTTTGTGATTTTTATAAATTCATTTGAAAGACTCGAAATTCATATAAGTCTAAAATTCACTGAACTAGAAATTTTTTCTTTGGAAAAAGTGGGTGTCAAATTCCTAAACCCAGCCCTGTTTAAAGTTCTACAGCAACATTATAATTAAAATAATTGAAGACTTCATAATGTATTCACATGCATTTATTTATTCACACTGAATTTACGTAACATTTAATTTTCGTTACGATAAAAATAAAGTCGATCAAGACCGTACACAAAGTACAGGGTTACACATTTAGCAACTGGATAACACCTCCCTGATTTTGCCCTTTTTCAACAAGCCGAAGCTGCTGTGCTTCAGCTAGCCAAGATATTGTCCAGATACCACGGACAGCCAGCAGATCTGTAAAACCGATACTCTTCCTCGCTCGCTATCACCTTCTATGGTCTAAGAAAAATGCAACGTTATTTGATCATCTATCTCTTACCTTAAATCTTGCGCCATTCGTCACTCGGGCGGTCTTGCATTTTCTTTACCTGGAGACCTACTTCACGTTGAACTTCTACGGAAGCATTTTTCCCCGTGTTTTCTTTCAGTTGCCAGTGCCTATACCTAAATAAATTTTAGATTTTAGAAATAATTACTGCTTCAAAAAAATATTTGAATAAGTTTTCAACTGCATTTAATTGTTAAATCAAATTGTAGTTATTATTATTTTACTTTGTTCTGATAAAAGGTACAAACCTTTATGCAGCAGGTTATCCATTGAGAATTTATTATAGTACAATCCCTTTGTTTCGTACCTTGGCTCTTTTTTTGTTCTGGGTTGTATTCGAGCATGGCATCTTGATACCTCTCGCCCCCTAGTCTTTATTTTTTTTGCATTCTCTTTTTTGATAGCATTTCGGTGTCGTTTAATTGATACTGATGGATGAACGTACACCCCAGTCCCCTCGTACTCGCCCGAGGCGTGAGAATGTTTGGGGATCACTTACCAGGACCAAACATGTTACGATATGTGTGCATTGCTTTCGCACCTGTCTTTTATACATTTTTTTTTTTTTTGAAATTGTATATCGGTAAAATATATTGTTCGAATTTGTCGACTGGTCTCATGAGTATTTTAAAAGATTTTCTGATTTTAAGATTTTAAAAGAAGATATAAATTGAATTCCTTTGTTTTGGTCGGAAAGATTGCTGGAAAATTGTAAAAGTATAATTTAGTTTTTAATAATTGCAAGAAATACAATAGATTTTTAATATTTTTCATATAATCTCTCGTTATTATAACTAAAACAGTCATTACTTCGAAAATCCAGATCAACTTGAACGAATTTTGGACGTTGCATTGCTGACCCAAAAAAACGGTGTTGTCCCCAGATTCTGCAAGTAACCGCGGTGGACTTGGACACAGGAAATAATGCTCGGCTGAGCTACCGTCTGCAAGGCCCTTCCTCGTTCCGCATCAACCCGAACACCGGCTGGATCTATCTTAGCCAGAATCTCGATCGTGAGACGATCGATCGATACACTCTGACCGTGCTGGCGACCGACAACGGTTCTCCGGCGGCCACCGCAAGCACGTCCGTCCTGATCACGCTCCTCGACGACAACGACAACGAGCCACACTTCGAGAAGGACTTTTACGCCTTCCAGCTCGTCGAGAATTCGCCCGCCGGGACCCTCGTCGGCGTAGTCAGCGCCACCGACCCCGACCTCGGCAAAAACGCGGTTCTCAGATTCACTATCATCCAGAATAACAGCAGTTTTGCTATTGACCATGTTACCGGTGAGTTTCAATTATCATTATCATCAGTTTTTTAAATTTTAGGTTAGGAACATCCTTCAGATTTTTCCTTAATAACATTTTCCAAAATTCGGATATTTTCATTTTCGCGTAGTAATACTCGATTCCTAGAATAAAATTTCTGCAACGTCAGACACGAAAAGTTTTTTCAAAAATACGAACATTTCGTGAATTTCACCCTCCGCGCATATTTTTCTCTTCCTCTTCCAATTGACGCACAGTGGAAAATAATTTACACCCGACGTTTTTATGGCCTTAATTCTTACGCATTGAAGATTTGCGCAATTAATCATGCTTACGCACGTATTATACTCGTATACATCATTGGCCAGCATTCTTCGTTGCAGCCGTCCAATTTCGTGGTCCACGCCAAAGTTTCGCGATGTTTTGAATGACCCCACACGCAATTCGAATGATAAACATCATTTTCAGTAATCGATTATACGCAAAAACGGAAAAAGTTTACTTTTCAATAATAATACAAAAACTCTATCTTTCGAAGTTACATTTTAGTAGACGAATTTTTGCATTTCTCAGAAGATGATCGCTTCCTCTTCCATTAAAGTTTATCGAATTATCGCCACGGTTACGCCAAAGTACCGAACTCGAGCGAGAAAGCCAAAAGGCACTTCGCGCACGTCGCTTTTAACGCAATACGCGCGTCGTTTGATTGGCGTGCGACATAAGAATAATTGTGTACACGGGCCCGAAACTTGACTCGACCATAACAGTAAAGCGAGGGAGAAGGATGGAAATAAAACAGGGAAAGGGTTGTGAAAAAAGGCAAAAAAAAGGGTGCTGGGAATGCGTGGAATGATTCCGGGTTCGAGCTTACGGTTCTTGTATTTTTGTTTGCATTTCACGTGTGCGATCGTTTTTTTGGTTCAATGGTTATTATACATGATAAAAGTACTGAATAAGGTCTGAATAGCCTTAAAATTAGTGACAAATGTGATTTGATATTTTTACAGGAAAAATCACCACCTCAGCTCCCTTAGATCGCGAAGCGAAATCCGTTCACGAGTTAGTTCTTGAAGCTAGAGACCAAGGAACGCCATCAAGAGCTGCTCGTGTGCTTCTGAAAGTTACTGTTCTTGACGTCAACGACAATTCTCCCGAAATCGTTGATCCCCAAAGTGACGTTGTGAGCGTTCGCGAGGAACAACCTCCAGGAACGGAAGTTGCACGAGTTCGAGCCCTTGATATGGACCTTGGGGAAAATGCTTCAGTCACGTACACGATCCTTAAAGGTATTTGGCAATGTCATATCATCAATGCATTGCATTACTTCGAAAATTGGTTGAATGATAGTGATAAACATCGTTGAACATGGAAGAAAATTAACTTTTCCAATGGATTTGATCGCAGATCGCGACTCTGACGGTTACAACGTCTTCACCATCGACCCCATCACGGGCATGATACGGACAAAGGTTATTCTCGATCACGAGGAGCGCAACGTCTACCGATTATCCGTGAAAGCCAGCGATGCCGGCCGATTGCCGCGCCACAGCGTCCGGGCTTTTCGCGTCGAAGTATTGGCGCTGGCAGATAATCGGCCGACGTTCACCAGCAGCAGTCTCACCTTTCAGGTAAGTTTTCCGGAATTTCCGAGAAAACAAAAACTCGGTGAGTTTTTTACGAAACGATAAATCTGCCTTATTCAGATCCGTGAAGACGCCAGCATCGGCGATACCGTCGGTTCGGTCGCCAGTGCAGGTCCTGCCGGTCGCATGGCCTTCACCCTGAACTCCCTCACGCCCTCATCCCCTCACCCAGCCTTCGACGTTGACCGGGCCTCCGGTCAGCTCGTCGTCGCCGACTCCCTTGACCGTGAAAACATCAGCGAATACCACCTAGAGGTCCGAGCTCTCGATACTAGCTCCCTGGGCAATCCCCAGAGCATCGCCGTCTCTGTGAAAATCCTCATAGAGGACGCGAACGACAACCCCCCTCTCTGGCCCCTCGACCCAATCATCGTCAAGGTCTCAGAAGGCGTCGCAATCGGGTCGACAATTTACAACCTGACCGCCAGTGACCGCGATAGTGGGCTCAATGGGGACCTGAGGTACTCCATGGTTGCGGGGTACCCTGAGAGCTCGAATTTCGCTGTGGACTCGTTGACTGGGGCTTTGACTCTGGCAGGGCCCTTGGATAGAGAAGAAAGGGAAGAGTATACATTGATAATAGAGGCTGCTGACAGGGCTATTATGGCGGAAAGACTCATTTCTACGGTGACTGTCAGGATCGCCGTGGTGGACAAGAATGATAATGCGCCGGTGTTTGTTGCGCCGGAAAGTGGAAGGGTCACGGTTGCACCAAATCTTGAGCCTGGTGAGTTTTTTTTTAATAAAGTCAAATTTTGGAAAGTGAGAATATTAGCTTATGCGATAATCATTGATGTTTCAGGGAACACCGTCGTACGCCTTGTAGCAATTGACAAAGACACGGAAGAAAATGGCCGAGTTTCATATGTTATCACTTCCGGAAACGAAGAAGGTCGTTTTACAGTAGGCTACGACTCGGGTATTGTCACTCTCGTGAGGCCTATGATTCGTCCCGCTGAATTAGAAGTGACAGCTAACGATCATGGCTTTCCACCCCAAAAATCGACGTTCAAACTCAGCTTGAACTTGGCGAGTGACCAAAATGACGGACCACCCAGATTCTTGCTTCCTTATCCAGTCGCTAAAATATCTGAGGACTTCCAAGTTGGCAGGGCTATCATCAATGTTGCTGGACCTGCGGTTGCTGATCAAGGTAAGAATTATGTACAAAGTTGAATTTCCAGAAAAGTTTGATTGTTGACATCTTATATTAAATGTTAACTTGATCCCGAAGATCTAGTGATGGAAAAACTATTACGTAACGAAGCGTAGTTTTTTCTTGGCTGACTCAATTAGATGAAATTTCGATAAATCCGATAAACGCCAAGTCGCGTTGCACTGCATTCCCGGGCGCTGGGGAGTTTTTGCTAATAGGACAGAAAACGATCCCTCGGCGACTTCCATAAACAGTGTAATGACCCCCGCCAGTGTCTCTATCTCGTACGTATATAGTCATGCTAGAGGCCCTAGTTATCCTTCAAAAGACTCCGCGTGATCCCGCGATCACTGGGACATCTCGCTTCGCGTGCCGAGCATTCCGATCATTCGCTCGAGTATCCTTGACACCGGGCTCCTTTTTCGCTACACTTTTTACCCCCCCTCAGGACACAGTGCAAATTAACTCATGTCATATGACCGCTTTTTTACGTACAATGGCTCAATAACACTTGCGTTTTCCATTTTTCGTTCACTAATTGTCATTCGCGGTCCAGAAATTTGTAGGTATTTTATGTTGAAGTAAAAGAAGAATTTCAGGACTTTGAATATAATGCAACGTTCTAAGTTAGGTTAAGTTAGGTTTTTTTTAATTTTTTTGAGTAGGTTTTTTTTGGTTAGGTTAGTTTTTGAACTTACGTTTTCAGGTTTTTGAGAAAAAAATTTATTTATTGAAAATATCTAGAGCTGGATTTATTGAACAGGCAAACAAGGAAAATTTTGAAATTTATTTAAGCTGCAAGGAATAAAAATTTATTATCGATGTCGATATATCAATGTGAGGATTTTCTGCTAATTTCTTCGGTATATGTAGCAAAGTTATGAATTAGTTGCGTAAATAACTATACAACATAATAATTTGTTTAATAGTATAAAAATTAAATCTCCTCATTCAGAATTGTGACTGATAATTTAAATTATACACGTTGCATTGTTAGAAAATCTATTACTCTCCACGCAATTATTTAACTCAAACCAATGTATTTGAAAAAATTCACAATTTTTATATTTACCTCTGTATAAAAAACGGTCGAAATTTCTCAAATTTTTGACATTTTTCAAATTTTGACGAAATGCTTGAAATAAATGTAATTTTTTATGTAAAATTCTTTAAATTATCGGAACTTCTTTATTTCATTTTTGAATTTTTATTATATGTATTAATAAATTTTGTCAGTCATTTTTGTTTCGGATTTTCAAAACGCTCAAAACTCCATAAACCTTGAAATTCACTAACTCCAAAAATTTTCTGTAACTACCAACTCCAATAACACTGTGCAACAAAATTTAAGTTTGAAAGTGTTGATGAGCTCTTTTCAGCAAAAATCGATAGTACATGGCCCCAAGCGCACATGTGTCGGAGCATTTTCAAAAGTTAACTCTTGTTTACAAGTAATTAATTATTAAAAATTCTTAATTAAAAATCGTATAACTCTCTCAATTTTCATCCGATTTTAAAAACGAGACAAAAAAAATCGCTCTTTTACATTGGGGAACCTATTTCTGCTGCAAAATTTGCAGAAAGTTGCATTTTTTTGCATTTTTTTGCAAAAATTTGAGCATTTTTTTACAAGTTTCCAAAAATTTTTGCAAAGTTGAATTTTCAGACAAAAGTCATTCATTTTTCATTTTTATAAAAAATTTTTTTCAAATTTATTCAAAATACCCAAGTTCATAAAATATTCAAGTTTATAAAATTTTCATTAAAATCATTAGTTATTATTTTTTCCAAAAATGCAACTTTGCAATAACTTTTGCAAACATTGAAAAAAATGCGAAAATTTTTGCTAAAAATTGCGAAAAAATGCAACTTTACGCAAATTTTTCAGCAAAAATAGATCCCCAGTTTAAAAGAGATATTTTCCTCTTTTGGATCTTAAAATCGAATGAAAATTGAGAGAGTTATACGATTTTGAATTTAGAATTTAGAATTTAGAATTTTTAATAGTTAATTACTCGTAGACAAGAGCTAACTTTTGAAAATGCTACGACATATATGCGTTTAGGGCCATGTGCCTTAGATTTTCGCTAATGAGAGCTCATCAACTTTTTCATACTTAAATTTTGTTGCACAGTGTAATTTCAATAAAAATCTCTGTATTTCATTAATGATTGTAGATTATCAACGATATGTTTAAAAAGGAGTAAATTTTAACAATTTTTAAATTCTTGCAATCTCTACAATTTTCCACGTTTTTCAAATTTCAACGGAATGTTCAGAATAACTGAAAATCTCGAAGTCAATCTGCTAAAATTATTGGAACATCTTCTTTGACATAATTTATTAATTTTATTATAGCTAACAATTAATTTTTTCAGCCATTTTTTTTTCAGAACTCTTAACATTTTCATAGATCTAAAAATTTATCAACTACCAGCATTTTCGAACTATCAGTATCATCATCATCAGTGTTAAGAATATTTATAAAAATAAGTAAATTCATAAAATATTGAAGTACTCGCAAACTCCGAAATTTTCAAATGTCTGACAATTTTTCGAATTTCCCTTGGTAATCACATTTCTAAAATTTTAATAATTGCTTGAATATTTGAATTATACAAAATTTAGTGCATCTGCAAAATGTCAATCTTCTTGGAAATTTCAATATAATAATAATTCCCGTGGTTTTTAGAGTGAGTAAAATTCATGAAATTATGATTGAATAACAAAATCTGCTAAATTGTTTTAAATAACGTAAATTTGAAAATACTCTGTCGTACGAACCATTTGAATATCTGTTCCATATAATTGAAATTATACTTAAACCCACAGTAAAATGCATAAACTTTCTGCAAAAACTCAACTTCCCCTCGATTTCAAACTTCCTGCCAACTTCACTTTTATCGTATCGCTGTATAATCGTTCATTTGAGATTAAGAGATTTTTTGCCGCTTGTTGGTTTTTGCGATGAATCGCTGCATTCGTTATCCGGCGTTTTTCCAAGCGAAAGAAAAAAGAAGCAATGTAAGCAAGGATAAGAAACGGCAATATAGCTTCATGGAAGTGCGGCTAATAAGAGTAACAGTTGTGCCGAAGAGCCTTGACGAGTATAGTGTGCGAATCATTTCATTCAATTTACAGCTATAACGCTCGCGTCGTTGGACTCGAGACAATTAGTCGAGGAATTTTGATGGCGCTATTATTTTGTCGGATGATACGTAAGAGGGAACGACTTTTTTTTGCCTTCAAGAACAATATCCCTGAAACGCAGGAAAACCTTAACGTCTTGATTTCCGAGCGCGATTGATGAGTGCATTTATAAGATTCTTGAGTTTTTGCACTTAAGGGATCTGATAAAATCGTTTGTTTTTCAGTGTTTACTTGAACGTTTATATTTTTTATTTATTAAAACAAATTTCATTTTAAATATTATGGATGAAAAGTCAGTTTGAACCGATCTGTAAGATTACGGTCCGGGAAATATCGATACCGAAGATAAGATTTTCAAGCCGATATGCCCCTAGCCCAATCGTGGCGCGTTTTCGCACGAGGCAGCCCCGGTATTCCCTCGTTTCAATGCATATTCGATTCTCAAATTCCTGGGGCCGTCGGTGTTTATCCTGTCTTGGCTTTTTTAGCGGACTTAGAACAAAGAGCGTCGCGCGCAGGAACGCGGCTGCGTGCGCGTGGATGCGCCGTGGTTGCGCGGTGATTTGCCTATGCGTACCGCCGGTGGCACGATGATATACGCGGCCATTGTTCGGCCTCCCTATCTTTTCCTGCTCCTCTTCTGGTTCCTCGCGGACCTAAGAGCAAGGATTCTAAACGACGCTACTCGGCTCCTCACTGAACACGACAATTCCTACGCGAGCGGTTTTATGCCCCGGATTTTCCATTGTCGAAGGAAATCCATAAAAATCCGGGAAATTTTTTTAACGAAAGTTTTACACGTTCGCACCTTAGTTTTTGCAGACGAATGTATACGGTATGCACGGGTTTCATTTGTTTCATTCGGGTCTTGGGATAGAGTCAAAACAGTTTGGAATGAATGGTTCAAGTAATGTTTTTTCAAAACTGCATTTATAACAGTTGGATTAACACTTTTTTGTCATTGTTTATTTACTGAGTAACTGGTATAGTATCTATTGTGCATAAATTTCTTATGCATTCTTGACTTTTTGCATCAATTTATTGTATATACAGATTTTTGTGTAGGGGTCGATTGTGCATAATTTTCTGTGCAAATTGAAATTATAGCTTGTCCTTCGTATATACAAGAAAATAGTTGCAACAATTGATGGAAAATCTGAAATGCAACGTCAGTGATTCGGTTTTATTAAAAAATGGCAAAATTCTTAGAAGAATCGGAAATCACTTATAAGAATTCCGTTTTTTATAAAGCTGACCTTATGAAATTCTTATGAAAAAAGTTTCTTATGAAAAGTATAAAAATATTATTAAATTCAGTTGACCATGATTATTATTATTATTATTATTATTGTTATTATTTATTATACAAACCTTATAAAAACCAGTCGCACTTTTATAAAATATGTCAAAATCTTATAAAAAATGAATTACATGGAATATCATTATTTATTGAATATTTTAATATAGAATATTGCAGAATATATTATTCAAAAAACCGCAATAAAAGAATATTAACATATAAAACGAAGAATGAAGAAAATTCTGAAAATATAGTCATCAACTAAAGTTAAAAAATACAAATCAACTGAAAAATTTAGAAAGACGTTTTTTCGGAAAAACTGTTTGATCAGAAGAATTTGTTATAAAACAAATTTTTGTATAAATTTTACACAAAAAAAAACGTTCTTATGAAAAAATGATTTTCTGAAAATTTTTGCAGAAAACAGAATTTAATGAGAAACTTTTCATATAGGGTTTTTATAAGGTTACTATTTTAAAAAAGTTTTTCTCATAATAATTTTATAAGATTGATCTTACACAAATCTGTATAATGTTTTTATAAAAATCAAAATTACTAGGGTCACAGATCAGCAACACAAGCAAGTATTAGTATTATTTACAAGTATTTAAATTATTTATAATTATTATTATATATATATATAAATTATTATATATAAATTATTAATAATTGCATTCTTAAGAAGCATTCGTAAATTTTAGGTTGCTTATTACAAGTTGATATAATTCTAAACAAAAATATTGTTTTTTTATGAATTAGATACCCTCCCGAGTATTTGGGTTTTATGAGTTTATTTTTGATCCTCTGTGGATTAAAATGATTTTTTCAACGAGGATTTCTTACGGTTATACATTTTTAAGACTTTTGTTTTAAGTGTTGTAAATCACACATTTTACATTTTACCTTGTACTATTTCCATTACATTACTTTATTTTACATTTACACAATTCTTACAAACTCATGTTTTCTAAAGTCAGAAAATTTGATCTTGCTCAGAATTTGCAAAGACACGAATGACTTTTTGAGCTCTCAATGAAAAATTCCTTCAACTCTACTTATTACCAAACTTTTTTAGGTTTCAAAATTTATCAGTTTCACAAATTCTTAGTTGCAAATTCAACATTCGCTATTTTTTACGAAATACCTTAATTTTCATTTATATTCTGGAAATTAACATCCTTTTTACACAATATGTCAATTACTTCAGGAAATCACATATTACAGAAAATATGTTACTATATTAGAAATTTTTTTTTGAAAAACTAAATTTTCAATTGCAATTTTTCACAAAACACCTGAATTTTCATTCGTATTCTTTAAAATTTAATATCTTTTTTACACAATTTATCAGTTTATTCAGGGAATCACATTTTATATGAAAAATTTAACTTAACTAGAATTGTTTTTTTTTTGAAAAAAATAATTCTGTCATTTTTGTTGTCAACAACCTGTCAAAACTATTCGAAAATTTGAAAAATATTTTTGCTTTTTAATTTTTTGGTTGACTTTTTGATTCTTAATTTTTCTAAAACATTATTTAAAGCATTCATATTGAATTTCATGTTAGGAAAGAACTTAATAAATGAGACACAAAAATTTAAAAACTCGATAACCGACTTTTTGTATTATTAATCAATCACTCGAACATTCAACTTTTCAGTTAGATAATAGTAATTTTCGTATCATAAATTACACATTTTACATTTTACTTTGTACTATTTCCATAACCTTACTTTAGTTTACATTTACACAATTTTTACAAACTCATGTTTTCTGAATTTAAAAAATTTATCTTGCTCAGAATTTGCAGTGACATGAATGATTTTTTGAGCTCTGAATGAAAAATTCTTCAACTCTATTTATAACTAAACTTTTTAAGAATCCAAAATTTATCAGCTTGACAAATTATTAGTTGCTAACTCAACGTTTGCTATTTTTTACGGAACACCTAAATTGTCATTCATATCCTGGAAATTAACATCTTTTTCACACAAAATGTCAATTTACTCAAAAAATCACATTTTACAGAAAATATGTTACTACATATTTTTTTTTAGAAAAACTAAATTCTCAATTGCAATTTTTCACGAAACACCTAAATTTTCATTCGTATTCTGTAAAGTTTCACATTTTTTTACACAATTTATCAATTTTTTGAGGAAATCACATTTTATGAAAAAAATCTAACTAAACTAAAACTTTTTTTCGAAAAAACTGATATTGTCATTTTTGCTGTCAACAACCTGTCAAAACTGTTGGAAAATATAAAAAAAAATTTTGCCTTTCTTTTTTTTGGTTGACTATTCTAATTATTCATTTTTCTAAATAATAAATTAAAGCATCAATATCTAATTTCATGTTAGGAAAGAACTGAATGAATGAGACAAAAACATCTAAAAATTCGATAACGGACTTTTCGTACTATTAATCAATCAATCCAGCATTCAACTTTTTAGTTAGATAATAGTAATTTTCGTATCATAGACAATGATTCGCTATTTAGTTCCATAACATTTTTCATGCATTGGCAATAAAGATTGTAAAAAAGTGAACCCTAAAAACCGTATCGAATGCAAAAGGCGCTATAAATATCGGAAAAGATCGTTTACACATAATCGAAGCCGTGATAGCAAAGATAAGGATCTCGATGTGCATAACACACCGCGAACATTTCTATCGCGGAATGCCGAGGTAATTGAGTGCAAGAAAAAAAATTGGATACGTTCGCTTTAATTTTTACGCGCTATTGAATGTTGTTGATGAATAGTTTCAATTGATTCCAAGTTCCCGTCGTCGAAATATACGAGAACTTTCAAGTAAAGTCTTATTCAGAAACTTGTAAAAAGTTTTTCTATTGCAAATATACACTCTCGTACAAAAGTTTGAACTCACTTGTGAAAATCTTTTTTTTTTATTCGTTATTTTATTTATTGTTATCCTCGACAGTTTTTAAATTTTTCTTCAATTTCAAAGTAACATTTAACATTAATTTTTAACAGTGATTGAATTGCATATGAATCGAAACATGTACCGAAAAAAATTACGAGGGTCATTTGAAAAGTTTCTGGCCTTATCGACAAGGGGTAATAGTAGAGTTGAACAGTTGCGCCATCTGTTATAGGATAATGAAATTTG
>JAPYZL010185277.1:0-10332 GCA_030522825.1 Platygaster orseoliae
TGTGATTCAACTCGCGCGTTTGGGCACTCGCTGCCGCTCGTGCCCAAATGCTCGCTCGTAGAATCATTCCATTCCTCCCTTGTAGCATAAATATCTATTAACTAGTTTATCTCAAAACAATGTTAACTTAACTTATTAACTTGCAGTCCAGTATTTTTGTCGAATCTCCAATTTACACTGGCAGGTCTTAAGTAGAAATTTTGGTGATCCTATTGCGAAAAGCCATCGTAATTCGCGAAATACTCAGATGAATCGTTGATCCCTTGGGTAATATCGTCTTCATCATTGCACGTTACACTGGATGATCGTTATTACAATGCGGACGAAGGAGGATTATTCAAGGTATTCAAGGACATCCCGATGCCGGCGGGCATTAAATAGCACGAAACTGCTGATCCTGGCAGTGTTTCCTGTTCGCCGCGGCCCCATGGGAAATACCGCGTTAATGCTCTAAGTGTGTAATGGTGTAACTCGTCGAGCGAGAAAAGGTGGGCGGCTAATTATGCCTCGATACTCATTGCTCCCACCACTCCCCACGCAATTTTACGTTTTACCACGACCTTTCAGAAAAAAAAAAATTAGATTGAGAAACCCGAGCTGTTTTCCACGGTCCCAAAGCCAATGATTGATTGATTTTGATTGATATTCATTCAGGAGTAAACAAAGTTTACGAAAATATTTAAAAAAAATTTCACACACGAGACTATTCTGTAGTTTATTAACTCAGTTATGAGCTTTGTCAAAATTTATATCATACACGTAAAGAAATTTTTGTTGCAGCAACTATTCATTTAGTAAAATATGAGTCCACCAAGGTTTTGGGTAGTACAACCAAAACTTTAGGTATGATAACCAAATAATTGGTTATTGCAACCTAAGTATCAGTCATAAAAATTGAGTATAACAGAAGTTTTGGTTGTCATAACAAAAGTTTTGGTTGTAGTACACAAAACTTTGGTGGGTCCATATTTTAATAAATCAATGGTTGCTGTAACAAAACCATTTTTCTCCGTGTTCGTTTAAAAACTTGATGATTTGCTCTTTATTTTATCTCTACTAACATCTCCACATATTTACTTCAAACGATTATTTTCAAGCATTCATCGCTGACCGCAATTTTAATTATTCATTCTTTTTATTTTCACAAAGTTTTGAATAACAATAACAATTAGTAGTAACAAATAAGTGGACTAGCATTGTTGTACCCATAATTATAGATATGATCAGATTAATTATTTTTGGGCTAAACAGCCTGTATATATAAAATCGTAAATACATGAAATTGAGGGCCCGGAAAGCCAAACAGCACTCGACCTAGTAAGTAAGAGAGGGGGCGTAACGCGAAGATCCGATCAAAAGGAAGACGAAAACCAAATATTTCAATAAACTTTTTTTATTTAACTCGCCATAACTCTGGAACTAGGTATTAGAATTAAATGAAATTTGGAAACATGATTTTTCTTACTTTAGCGATGCTCTCAATGTGCAGAAAAACTCATTAACATTATTTATTTATTGTTGAAATAACAATAAACAATTATATTAAATATTAACCCAAAACCTCGAGATTTTCAAAATTTATTTACAATTTTGCTTCATTATAGAGCGAAGAAGTCTCCATAAAAATTGCATGTTAATTGCATTATTATTATAGCCGCAGTATGAATGAATCAATGACCACGCCGAGTTATAATATATATATATATAAATAATGCTAATGAACTTTTCCGCACTTCAGGAACATCGCTAAAGTAAGAAAAATTATGTGTCCAAATTTTATTTCATTCTAATGTCTAGTTCCAGAGTTATGGCGAGTTAAATAAAAAAAGTTTATTGAAATATTTCGTTTTCGTCTTCCTTTTGATCGGATCTTCGCGTTACGCCCCCTCGAGCGCTCCCGCTGTTTTGCTTTCCGGGCCCTCAATTATAATAACAAAATTTGTTTTTCATGCATACAATATCAATATTTTATCTCTGAAAATTTACCATTTCATTCAAAATTTTCAATTTTTTTTAGATATTGAAATTTGTAGTTTTTTTTCCTTCTTCTAGTTGTAAAAATTATTATTTTAAGCGTTCTTTGAATGCCGTTTGTGAAAAAAGTGAAAATCGGAACTTGAAACTGGCAAATTATAGGTCTATACACAAAAACAATTTTTATCATACAAAAATATAACGTGCTATTTGTTTCTAAAAATGTATACACTTAATTGGCAAGTTATATCGTTTTTCTTTATTGCTGATATCGTTAGTTTATCAAAAAATATAAGACACGTGTTTTTTCTTTTTGTCATATCTCAAAAATTGACTGAAACACATCGTTTTAAAAAGTCAAACAAAGTTACGTCATTCTAACGATATGACGTCCTTTGCATTCTCGGTATATCTATGTATACGAAATCAAAAATAACCTATCCTTTAAAATAATAATTTTTCAAAGAAATAAAAAAAATCAGAATGTATACATATGTTGCCAAATTTTTCAATAAAATGATAATTTATAGTAATTGCAGATAAGAAAAAATGACGAATAAAGTTGATTAACACAATAGCATATGAAACTGAAATTACAATTTTTCTTTGAAAATGTGATAATTTAACATTAATAAAATTTATACCACTCGTAATTTTTGCCATTCAATAAAGCGTCAATTTTCCCTTATAAATGAGCTTTTCATGCTTCCTGGACGACAAAATTATCAAAAATTCAAATGAAAATATATTTATTACTTTTCTGTATCAAAAATAAATTATTTCGAGAAATTTCCGTTTATGTATAATCAAAAAGTTAAAAAGAAAACAAATAAACTTTTTTGAAACCTAAGATTTTTGGGCGTATTCTATATATATTCTAAGCGAGAAAACAATTTGTCGAAAACCTTTTTAAATAATTATCAATTCAAATTTGTTCCGTCTAGTCTAATTTCCATCTAATGAATAATATTCCTCTTGCAAACTTGTAACATCTTGAGCCAAGACGTTAAGCATAAAACTCTTTCATATATTCGCTATATTTTGATCTCTATACAGTTATACCAATGTTCGAACTTTTTTAAATGTGCTTTCTTGTGTTGGAAAACCGACAATTTTGAAATACGTTCGAAAGTACCAAAGCGTTTATCAAAACAAGCTTCGGCAATCGAGGATTTTTAACACCCACCTGTCCACGAAACAAGTTTATTAAACAAGTTCTATGAAATAAGTTATAAAAATTTCACAAGTCGAAAAATGTTTTTCGTGTTTGAACATACTCCAATTAAACTTCAGTTTCTAATAGTATTCATGTAAATTCAACGACTTCTCGAAACTTCCCCTAAATGTAATAAACCTTTTTTCCGATTCAATACATGATTGAAAACTTTATTCATTTTCAACAAAGGCGCTTTTTCTTTTGGTCGCAGAATTAACCGAGTTTTCAACTTTGATGCAAATTCCGATCCCTTTGGAAATTTTCCGAGCGTTCATTATTGGATTGCCGGCAATTCCAAGGGCTTCTTTACTTCGCTACTTTCCGCGTGCGTCATGTGCAAAACAACAAAAGACCACGCGAATGATGCTTCTTACGTAATTGGGCATTTCATCGTATTTATTTCCAAGTCAAATGAAAGCACTTATTTTTGATACGAATACTCGGATATATCATCCGCTATTTTCATTATGACAATGCACTGAAAGCAAAGATTTCAGCGAGGTAGAGTGGAATCATAAGACTTTCCTATATATTTGTCATGGAAACGAATTGCTATGACTTAAGGGAGATTCTATAGGGTACTCTGAAGAAAAAGTTAAATCTTTCATTTTTAAAATTGATACACGATGTAACAGATACTATACTGCAAATATTCAATAACAGTGAAAATTCCGATTATCATTCAGCCTTGTAAAACTGCGATTCCCTTTCAAACAACATCAAGGCTCTTTTCTCCCTGTATCGACGTTCGAAAATAAAAAGATGCATTAACTACGATAATGCGAGGGAATGTGTCATCGTGAAAGTTGCTGAAACGCGTGAGTTTTGCGCCGAGCGTGACGCAACTTTTCATAATCGCCCATCCCAAAGCGGGCTTGGGCAACGTGTAAACCGTACGTTACGTAAAATTCTCTGTACGCAAGGTTACGATTCTGCCCAGCCATAATCTGTCATCGGAAATTGCGTGAAGCCGGCTTTCATCCGCATTCTTCGCAACTAAGGAATAAGTTCAAGAGCACAGTGGTGGTGGAAAACGTGCTCCAAAAGCACAAAAGTGCTTAAGGTTTTCAAAGCAAGAGCTCGGATCCATACATTTCAGGCAGAACGACCACTCTTACGATGGAAGCACCATGCTCCTGCTTCAGCACAGGTTAGGTTTTCTATTTAAAAAATCCAAAATGTTGTTAATTTGAAAACTCACCCCTGGAAAGTTGTTGACCCGACTCGAACTGTTGTTATTGATATTATTGTTATTATTGTTATTGATATTCCTTGTGGTTTCCACAGGCAGATTATTGTTGTTGGCTTGATAATTGGAATTCTGGTGTTTGTTGTACTTGTGAAACACCATTGCAGCAAACATTTTGCGACTTGGTAAAAAAAATCGTTCAGCTTTTGTTCATGAGACACTCAAAACCAACCGTGCATAGGAGTCTGAACTTTCAGGAGTTTATTGCATTTATCACACCAACCCGGAAGATAAATTCTGCGTGTAATTAAGAGACCGCGCGAGGGGCGAAAATGACGTCGTAAGAACACACCTTTACTCATAAATGTGCTAAATTTACAACTTCGTTCGTGTCATTAATGACTTAAAATTTCCTCGTACCTTTCAACTTTTTTTTCAATGCATATTAGAAACAATTGAAAAAAATCATTACGAAAGCAATACTAGTTTTAAAAATTGATAAAAAAAAAATTTCAATAAGGATACGCAAAAAAAATTTCCATCAAGTGACAAGCAAAGTCATAAAATTTTTTACTATATGACCGTCATATGACACGTCCTAACGAGTCAAGCGACTTTGGCGCCAAGCGATTAGTACATGACGCTTCCGCATCACGCGCTGACTGTTGAATTCATAACGCTAAAATCTCGGTCAACTTTGAGCTTTGGCAGAAATTCAAAAAACTTTTATTATAATATTTTTACAACAAATCTAATGTTTTGCATACACACCTACATTTTAATAAAATAAGACTTGAATTTTTTAAAAATTTAATGAAATAATGTTCGATAGTTAGTTTGATTGTAGCACAATGAAAATTTCCAAGCTTGAAGATTCTGAGTAAAAATCGTATGATTTTTACGATAAAGGTTATAAAAATTTATAATGTAAGACACTGTAAGAAGTTCAATCAAGTCCTTTAAAAAAGCAGAATCGTTAAGGAAATTAGACCTTAACTTCATAAAAATTCAACGGAAATCAAACACTTCGAGATATTGTAAATAGTTCATTGAGTTGGCGCAGCATCGCGTCAAGTTGGCACCAGACGAGAAATGTTCGGTCAAGATGACTACCTAATTAAGAGTTGCCGCTTACGATGTACAATCAAGTCGCGCTGTAAATTGTGATTTTATCGTTCGCTTTTACGGGCGACGCAAGATATCCGGCACAGGCGGAAAAGAGGACGTTGCACTTTCCTATTTATAGTCAATCGATAGTACGAATTATACTCGGCGTGTGCTTTATTATTTCAACATATCCATTGTATGTAACGATAGAGCAAATTGACAACCTTCAGCTTCAAAACGAGCTATTTCCTTACGAAATCAATGATGATTTTCCGACTATTCACATCACATCATTCAAATTCATGTCTGATGATAAAACTGATTTACTTCTTGAAGAGTGAGAAAAATTTAAGATTATTGAGTCTATGCAAAGCCAACTGAGAAAATTTCTTCGATGCTAATTACCATACTAAATCATTGTGAAATAGGAACGGAAGTAAAGAAGCTAAGCAAGTAGAAGCAATGCATTCGAATACTGGTACAAACATAAAATACCCAATCGATAAGGTTCATTTCTCCACGAATTTCACTGAATAATGAACCTCTTTAAAACGGTATCTGGCACTTTCAGAGTTTATACTCTTCGTAACTGAGAAGTTTATTTTCTTGTACCATCGATTTCGTTCGTCTTTAAGTATCATTAATCAGTGCTGTCCCAGAGTCGTATTCCACCTGTTCGGCGCGAAACTACATCCAATATTACGTATCCATTTACACGCGACCAGAACACATGCACGTGCGTGCACATGCAGGCACGGCATTATGGCAGCTCGCGAGTTTGTCGGGAATACGTAACGCGCGTTTGGTGAGAGGTGGCCGTTATAATGTTATACAGGCATTACAGCCTGAGGCCATTTCCTGCTTGATGCCGGCGCTCGTTCGCTCGCCGCGCACATCTCGGATGCGTTTAATCGTAAATGATAGTCGCTCTTCGATTGACTTCAATTTGCACCGATTTTCGGTTTATCGCTTTTTACTACCGGTCAACAAACCCATTTATTTTTAATTTCAAAGCATTTTTTAAACACAGCATTTTTAAAAATCTTTCCTTTCTATTAAACAAAGTATTTTCCGAGTCAAAAACATAACGCCAAGACCTAAATCTAGAAAATATTTATTTTCCGGCCGAGCAACAGCATTTCATAGAAAATGCATTAAAACCTCGAGTTTTCAATGGGTTTCTCTATGAAAAATTACATCACGACACGAAAAACTTTTCTATTGTCAGTCGGTGTAATGCGCGCAATTTTTCCGTCGTCCTCAGTCAGACGTTGAAATGACTTTCATCGCGATGCATTGTCGTTTCCGACAAAAGGTAAGTTTAAATGAATCTGTCATCAGCAGACAATGAACTTCCACATTGCAATATGAGAATTACGACGATTCCTAGAGAACGTATTTTTTCTGAATCCTATCAGTTAACTGACAACCCACGTCGTCACAATAACGTAACCCATTTTTTCGACATCGCGTCCAATGCGAAGAGCACAAAAGACTAACTTAGAGATTTGTTTTGCTGGATCGGTAAAATTTTGTGTCGAATCAATATATTCAGACATGGAAAAAATTACTAATCCTTGATTATTGAAATACAAGTACAAGCAACGAAATTCTTTCATGATTTCAAGTAAAAAGGTCCAAAGATATATTCAGATGATCGAATAAACCATCTCATAGATCCAAACAATTTTGACGCTTATTCAAGTAAAGTACGATGTTGATCCATCAAAACTTTTTGCTCTCTGCAGAAAGAGTCAATGACTTTTCGTGGGTCGATCCAATTTCGTATCATGTTTCGTCTCGTTTCATCTCGTTCTTTGCGTTATCAAAGTTTTTCTACGAGCTCCATAAATATCCCTTTTATGTGCGAAGGGCGTTCCCGGACAAGGAAAAAGAAAGGAAAAAAAAAGATTATCAAGCTTTCACGTTTTCCACGATTCATCGAGCGTTCCGAATATACATATATACTCAAGGGCTTGTTTTCCAGATTTTTTTACATTGCATGAATTACATGAAATTATTCGCAAATAAGGAATAACTTATTCAAAATGGGATGTAAGAACCACAAACTGTAATAATTTTTTATGATCCTTTAAATCTAAAATTTAAATAAAAAAATTGTTAGAGCATCATAAGAAATTCACACAAATTCAGACAATTCGTTACCCTGAAAAAGTTTCAATCTATTTCCCAAGGACGTAAAGAACGATTTTTCCTATTGACTCGTAGCCAACCCTTTTTCCTTGCAAAGTCGCATCATTGTTTATCGGAAAAACCATAACATCCCGTACTGAATGAAACCCGTCACGCGAGCTCGTCAACAAGTTGCGACCATCGCTATCATTGTTACCGCGGCACAAAACGATTTTTTCCTCGCATAAACTCGTTAACAACATTCGCAATCCAATAACACGAGATGATTTTCCCGCGTCGCTATTTTTAACACCTGTGACGTGTCAAAAATTAGCATACGTCCACGATTATAATAATTATCACAACAATCGGCAACGTAATTATTTAACACCAAATTCGCATCATACCTAAAATAAAAAAGTTTTGAAATTTTTACACTTTATGGTGTCGCATCAAAATTTTGCCTGAAACGGAAGATTTTGCTTGAGAAACTTTTCTGACTTCAGACACGTTCTCAAAGAATATCCAAATAATTAAAATTTTTTAATTAAAATTTGCAACTATGATTTAATTTGCATAATATTTTCATTTTCACCCCTCGTATTTTTTTTTTCAATTAAGTGAATTAATCACGAGGAAATTATATGACACGAAATTATAGTAAGAAAAGCGAATGATTACACTTCTAAAGAATAAAAAATATCGAAAAACGCGAAGGTCCGGAGCGTGCGAGCGCGCGTCGTCACGACAACTGAAATTTCCGTCGCGACGGCGTGCGCCGCGACGCACCCCCGGCAACCGAACAACCCTCTCCTTTTTCTTGTGGGCAATGGGAATTGCCGAGACGCGCCGAGTCAATACGATGTATCTTGGAATTTATCGAATTTCCGACGAGAAGCGAGAAATTTCAAGAATGTAAAACCTATACAAAAAATCATAAGGAATTTGGAATTAAAAAATAATATCATTATCGTGAGATCGTAATTTCAATTTTCATTATTTTACAAGGTTATTTAGTTTGCTCAAATTGAATTTTGAAAAATTAGAATAAATAATTTAATGAAAATTCACGATTTTTTACAGCATTTCTACTATAATAAGCGTTAATCGAAAATTCTACTCTAAATAATTCATTGAAGTTTTTATGACAAAAATAAAAATTCATAGTAGAAAACAAAGATTATGTAACTTATTTTATGTAAATTTACAAATATGGATTATTTCTATTGTAAAAAATGAATTTAAAACGCAAAAGTTCGAAAACTTGGACTTTCTTCCTTTTTTAAATTTAGAATCTTTTCTTCATTTTAAATTTTGAATCGAACTTACTGCTGTAGCAAATCTTTTTATTTTATTTATTAGCAAATACTATTACTATCTATTTATTTACACCCTGTATAACTGATAATGATAATTATCTGTTATGATAATAACCAAAAAGTTCGGTCCCGAAATTGTCAAAAATATCACCGGTTGCAATTATTTTTGCTCTGGTTTAACTACTTGAACGGCGTGACGAGTATTAACGAAAAAAAAAACACTTGAAAAAAAAAACGTTATCCATTACCGCTGGGCGTAAAATTGCTTCGATTGCCCCGCGAGAGCTTCTTTCGATGCAACAAGCGAAGCCGCAACACGCACGTACCACGGTTTGGTGGTCATCGACCGCGACCGCGATACAAGCTCAAGGGCCCTTTGTTTTTCCCCCAAAGTCCGAGGTAATCCTGGCTTTTTATCGCCTTTCTGAACACGATTTTTGTCTAGGCCTTAACCCCGTGTTTTCACATCCTTATTCATCGCAAAAACAAATACACGGTGCATGTAATCTCGAGCGAGTAAACAAGGGGTCGAGGGTACACAAAAACGTCGTTTTTCCGCAATTATCGGAAAAGAGCCAGTTTTTTTTTCAATGTGTGTTAAATAACGATGTGATAAAAAATTTTGATAATTTTTTTTTTCGTATTCATGGCACTCAAAAAGCTAAAAAAAAATGAAAAAAAAGGGGGTGGGGGGAGATAAGTTGGAAATTTTTCACACGATATCCAACTTTTTTTGTTGAATTTTACACGGAAAAAAAAGGATTGGCTATGCCAGCATATCTCGGATGTGCTGCCAGGATTGTGCTATTTTAGCCAATTGAATTTGCTGTACAAGCAATACCGTTTGATGCCCTAGCATGTTAGGCTTAGTTCCTCCATCATACTTTTTTTTGTTAATGAAACATATTCGAACATACTACTACATCACTTTTTTTGGCTCCACCAGCATGGCACGATTTGATGTGACAGAAAAGTTTTTTTAGCCGTGCGAAGCAATATGTTATATTACTCAACCTAATAATTAATAACGATTTTTTTAATGTTCGCGCACTCCGCTCTACCTCCGAGTCGCGTCACTTGTCGACGATGACCTCACTTTTTCCCGCACGATCGTAATGGCTCGCGGGAAATAAGTAGGGCCGCAAAAACGTTCTAACTTAATATCAAATAATATTTTCTAAACAGATTTTTATTTTGCAACCCTGTCCAACCCTCACGAATAAGGGGGTTGTTGCTGAAATATCAAAAAGCACCATTATGCTGAAACGGTCATTTGTAATGTTGATGACAGCACATTTAAAGTGCTACTGTTCCCAATAATATGAACACCTGCAGCAAATCAGTTTGTCATGTTACTCAAGACAAATTGCTGCAGAGTGCATTCAAAAACGCAG
>JAPYZL010185292.1:0-27928 GCA_030522825.1 Platygaster orseoliae
ACTTTTTACCATTCATTTGGTAAAAATTTCCAGTCGTACAGCTATATCTTTCAATCAAAAAAATAAGTTTTCAAAACGAGCACTTCTCTCTCGCATGAATTAAAAGAAACCCACGCGTAGTATATATACCGCGCTCAACTTACACTACTGTCGACTCAGCCTGTCGTAATAATTCGGAAGTCGTATTTGGGCGCCTTTTACCAGAAGCCTAAAGACAATTAGCACTCTAATGGGGGGGGGGCATAGTTGGTTGTTGTTTTGTTCCCCCCTGATGCATATAATGTCACTTCTAATTGTAAAGGTTTTTAGCTAAGCTCCCCACATGGGTCCGGGTGGTTGTGTGGCGACTATCGTTGACTGATTTTGTGGCATTTTGACGACTATGAAAAAAATCGTTCCTCATAACTAGGGGAACGTTCCTGAGTGGAAGAATTATTTTTACGTTCCTGAGTGGAAGAATTATTTTTTTTTCTTTGTCAAACTGTTTGGTATTTTTTGTAAAACTGTTTGGTATTTTTTGTAAAACTGTTTGGTATTTTTTGTCAAACTATTTGGTTTTTTTTTCAAACTGTTTGTTAATGCCAAATATACCCGTTACCTCCGATACCTTCATTTTACCAAACTCTTGGCAATATTTACTAATGTTGGAAATTATCACCACTTCGCCAAAGCGTGTAAGAAACCGTTACTATGCTATTTGAAGGTACTCGTAAAAATGTTGTTTCTAATGATTTTATAGTAAAATTAAAAATTAATGTTGGGATGAGGAAATTTTTATTTTCTAAATATATATCTCAATTTTCGTTATAAAATTTCCTATAACTCAGGATGAGAAAGTCAGTGTTACATTATCCAATTATCGAAATTTTGACTGCTGAAATTTGACATTCATGACAAAAATGAGATTTCCATAAAATTTTCTTTTCGACATTTTGACCTACATATATCTTTAAAAATAGCCTAAAATTTCCCGAAAGTTTTGTCTTTTAGAAAAAAATGTGGAAAAATTATACCACTTCTGCGAAAAAGCTAATCATTCTGTATGAGTGACAAAATCAAAGCATCAATTTTTCCAAAACAATCAAAAGCAAAATATTGATACTTTGTGAAAATTATCTGATTGTTCTCTCATTTTCGAAAAAAAAAACTAGCTCTGTTGCAAAATCACTGAAAGACAGTGTTATCGAACCATGAAACACGTGACTACGGAAAATTACTATTACTATTATTATTATTATCACTAATACTATAACTAGAAATTACTACTAATAACTATTAAATTCCTATTATTTAAAAAAAAAATCTTTCTATTAAATGTCTAGTCTTTGACCACAGACATTCCGCGATGTATAAATACCGTGCACGCAGATGGTCAATCCAAAAGACGATAACTCAACGCCATTGTGCTCGCACGCCGACGCACAGTTATCGCAATCAATCGTCCCGGGCGAGATTTCTCTTGAGTCGCTGCACCCGATGATATCGCCATACGAAATTTCACCTCATTTCTGACATAGAGCTAATGTGTCGCGGGCACATTGTTTATCGCGTTATTTTCATTTACAAACACAAGAAAATAACGAATTGCGAGGGACGCGAAATCCAGAGACGCTTTCGCCGATGAAGTATAGACGCGTCGAACAAAAGATGAAGAGACGCGACGTGTTGCACTGTTTGCAGATCTCCTTGAGCTAAATCGCCGTGAATATTCTATTAATGGCAACGGTGCAATAATCGCGATTCGCACGTGCCATAAGAAATCGACGTGACAAGGTCGAAAAAAGTGTGTTTTTTTTTACATTTGAGAAATATAATTATTTTTTCATGGAAAATAATCTTTGAATATTCTAAGCTTTCCATTTCAATTTTACTGGTGTGTTTAAGATATAATTTTAGGTTTCAATGGAAATGGAATTTTTTGCGGCTTGGTAGAAATAATGAGACATGTGTTTTTTCTAAGGCCGAAAAAATAAGTTTTCAATTTTGCCCGAGTTTTTGTTTTAACAGTAGAAATTTTATTTCCCGACTACAAAAGTTATTGAACGATCATAACTATATCAGAAATGAACGGATTTTCACAGTTTCTTTATAAATATCTGGTATCTTTCGCTCTGTTCAATTATCGTATTGACAACTATCAAATTTTTATACACAAATTTTTCATTGCTTAATAAACAAACAGCTCAAACTGTTTTCGTAATTGAATAACTAGAAAATAACTATATTTTTATTTTTATTAAATTTTTTGCACATAATAGTATATTACATTACTTAGGATAATAAAATAATTTTTCACGAGTGTGAGGGTTGTGGTCTGAGGCGAAGCCGAGAACCATAATCACACGAGGGGAAAATGATTTTACGTCCAAGTGTTGTACGATATTTTACAGTACGAGTACGATAATAGCGTTTTTGTACCATGAAATGGCTCAGTTATGACGCTATAATTGTACCAGTATTGTAAAAGAATAAAAGTCATAACTTTTTAACTAAAATTTTGAATAATATAATAATATAAATTTAATAATATTATAAACTACCTTGATTCAAACTGTGAGCATCTCATGATTATATTTTTCAAAAAAACTTCAAAACAACAATTTTCTTTTTTATTCTAATGGCATTTACTAAATAAAACACGTCACTTTGGATTCTTCGACTTTAGAATGATAGAAAAATATGCAATATTTCTGTGTTCGACAAAAATCCTAAATTTCAAACAAATTGTTTTGACGCAATGAAAGTCTTTTTCGAAATGAATCTCTCAGAACTTCATTTTGCATTATACTCTGGAAATCTTCTGACGAAAATTCAGGAGTAGACCGTCCGAAAGTTTTCGAAGCATTACCTATGACTTCGAGTCCAAAATGTATTTCTTTAAGCGTAAAATGCTGCATATCACCTATCTCGAGCGGGCAGAGCCGAAACCGAGGAAAAAATCTAATATTCTTTACTGAAAAAGTTGTATTTATTTTTGATACGAATTTTTCATTTTGAGTTCCATATAAAAAACAGTCAACATCTCCAAAATTTTCGACATTTTTTAAATTTTAACGAAATGTTTGGAATAATTGAAATTTTCAAAGTGAAATTACTGAAATTGTCAAAACATGTTCATTTTCGTGATTTCTAATCTTTGATATATTTGTCGACAAATTTCGTCAATCATTTTCGTCTCGAATTTTAAGAACGCTTAAAATTTTCATATATCTATAAATTTCCCAACTCCAAGCATTTTCGAGCTAACCATTAATAATTTTAAAAATTTTCGAAAATCCTGTCGTTTGAAAAATATTCTAAATGCGACGTCATTTCTGAATTCAATAATTATTGAAGAATAAAATGATATTTATTATAATAAGTGAATTTTTACCGAATTGAAATTCTTGCAATATCCAAAATTTTTAAATGTTTGACTTTTCGAATTTCCCTCATTAACCACATTTATACAATTTTGAAAATTGCTCGAAAATTTAAATTTTCGAAAATGTAATGAATTTTCAGAATGTCAGTTTTCTTGAAAATATCAATATTATAACAATTCACAGGGTTCCTGGAGTAGGAAGTATTTATTCAATTATGCTTGAATAGCAAAATTTGCTATATGTTATAAATAACGTGAATTTTGAAATTGCTTAGTTGTATAAAGCATCTGAATTTTCAAATTTTGAAAATTTTGATATATTTACAATTTTTCTATATTTTCCCTATTTTGTAGTTTTTGTAAATTCATATTTAAGACTCATTATTCATATAGTTCTTCAATTCACTGAATCCTTGCCTACGTTGCCAACCATTTTCCCGAACGGCCTTTTTCCCGATTGTTTTTTTATTTTCCTGAACGGGAAATTTTCATATCAGCCTAATGTCTATAAATGCCATGTTTACGCATTTACAAAACAATTGACGCATGAACAGCAACTGTCACATAGCATTTTAAAGTGACTCGATCCGGAGCAGATTTCCCGTAAGTTGAAATTTCCCGAAAGTTTAAAATTAGAGTCTCCATTCCTTACATGATAATTGCATACAGCAATCGCACACAACAACAACCTTAGAATTTTATATCCTAAGAAACCTAATTTGGAAATTGAACAATGAATCTTCTTATTGAAGACTCTTATAAAATTTTTACCACGACTCTTCTTATGAAATTTTTACCATGACTCTTTTTGTTGAAGACTCTTCTTATAAAATTCATAAATGTAAACAATTGAAATAAAAGTTAAAACCAACCGAAATTCGGAAAATAATACTTTCGGGAAAATTGTCGTTCGGGGAAAAATACTTTCGAGAAAATAGCCATTCGGGGAATAATACGTTCGAAATAATGGAATTTCTGGAAAATGGTCATTCAGGAAAATGACCGGGAATCCCTTGCCTACTTCATTCTAAAGCCGGAATTTTTTCCCAAAGCTTTTCAAAAAAAGGTTTTCACCCTCGAAACCGTACGCCCCTGAAAATGACCAAATCGTATCTAAATAAAATCATTTTCGCGCATGATTTCAAAACCATGCATTTCAAAAAACATTCTAAGCGAAAGAAAAACTTATTTTCCGCACAGAAATTGAATAAAAAACCATTTATTGAATATGGACCGTTTTCCCACATCCTCGAGTAGCCTTCAATTTGACAATTTGCCAATTTCTGGTCAGACGAATCGCGCGTTTATCAATTCGTGTCACGTATGTTTAAGAAATAATGTACTCTAACGTGATACATCGCCACGAATGCAGTGTTTCCAAGTCATTTCGTCCATCAAGTGTGCGTTTTTTGCGAGCCTCTATTAATAGATGGATAAACATACCAAAAACAGATCAAACGGCGAACACCCATCACTCATGACAAGTTGTTGCGAAAAACCGCGCTCGCTTTGGTTTTAAAAAAATATACACGCTTATAGAATATTTCTGAACTAAAAACATCCATTATTTTTACAACAAGTTTTCTTGTTTTCAATAAATAATGAATAATTATTTCTTATTTACGATCCTACTTACACTTCTGGAGAATTAGTGAACATCGAAATAATTGACTCACCTGTAACAAAAAAAGAAAAAAACATAATTTAGAAATATAAAAACATATTATTTTGAATATACACTTCGAAATTTTGTTCGCATTCTTGTAGAACAAAAAAAAAAAAATTTAGCTTATGTTGAAAAAAAAACATTTTTTTTCTCTTCATCATAATTCCCTTTAGTTTGCGCGTAGCACATGGATGGTTTTTTAGCTTGTTATTTTTTCCATTTTTCGAATGCAGTTTACTCGTGAAAACGCCGAAACAAAAAAAAGAATGCCATCTAAACTGTATTAAAGCTTCCGGCGTTTATACCATTCAATCAATCAACCTTGGGTGTAGGTATAAATAAACTCGACTGATGAAATGTTGACTTTGACGCAAATTTAGGGGGAGTGAAATCGTGTTTGAGTAGTGCTAAAATAGTTAAAGAGCAAAATTTTCAAACTAAAAGTTGTAGGGAGGAACGCATTTACAGCTAATGGGAAATCAATCAGTTATCTGCCCAAACAACGGAATTGATTGATTGAGAAATAAGTTACAGCAAATGATTATTTCATTAATAATCTCCAAAAATTGTCTATCAGTCAATATAAATAAAAAAAAAATCTACTCGGAATATAAGCTCAGTACCAAACCAGGTTCTCTCATTTTTTATTAATTATCGATTGAAGTCGTTGATGTATTTTAAAAATAAAAATTTTAAATTAACAATGAAAAAACTTTGAGAATAGATTTTCTTGGTGTAGAAAAAGGCACAGAACGTATTTGCGGAGTCAAGATTATCCATATTTTTCAAATCGCCTGAAAAGTTAAGAGAAACAAAGCAAACAGCTATAAACTCACGAAATTTCATGTATTTCTCACCTAAGAAGCGTACAAATATCTATTTCCCCCAAAAAGTTATAAAATAATAAAATTGATTTGGCTGCAAGCCATATTCGTATCTTTTCCCAAAAGGCAATGAAATTTTATACGCCCGCTACTCGCAGAGTATTAGCGTATGAAATATATCATAGAAGGATGAATTTCAAAGAGCCAATATTTTCTCTGCGTATCTCCTATATTTCCAAGCCCATCTACATCTGTTTCCAAAGGATTTTCGTCTTTGATGTAAAATCAAAATAAAAATACAGATTGGAAATTTCCTATGAATATTTTTCAGTGGTGAACCACTATAATTATTTTATTATTCTAAAGTATCAATTTCAGAGATTTCTAAAAGTAAAATTATGATTCTTGAGTAAATCTAAAACGAATTTTTATAATTTCATTTTCCGAAAGTCATTTCAATGTAGCAGATAATAATTTTTAAAGTATAATCCTGAGTTTTTCTTCTTTTTGACTACTATATTTAAATTCAGAAATGAGTTGCTTATTTTTTTCTATACTGAAATCGTTACAATAAGAATAAAGAAAAAAATGCTAGGTTTTAAGAAACATCTGAGAAATTTATATTTGTGAGATTAGGAAATATAACTCTCATTATTTTTCAATTCTTCGCAGCCAAAAAAATTAAAAAATAATTTTTTGTTTCTTGATTTCAGCTTTCAGTTTTTTACTAAGCCCTTATCTGAAAATATTATCCTTATGATATATTTATATTTTTCTTATGTAAAATTAGGTTAGTTTATTTTATGAGATAACTTTGAAAAATAGCAATGTGTAAATAACATCGTCATTTCTTTATACCTTTTTTGAGGGGGGGGGGAATATAAGTATAAATGTTTTTTAAATTTTTAGAAAAATCAAAAACTTTTATAGGGTTGAAACTCCCAACGTTTGTGAAATAAACGAAAGCGAAAAAAAATTGATTTTTCATATATACCCATGATAAAAATAAAAAATGATGGGAAAAGTCAGAAAACAATCATGATATATCAAAAATAATGGATTAATTTAGTTAGTAGAGTTGATAGAACAATTTTTTCTTCTTGTTTCGTTTATTTTAAACATTTGGAACTCGAGAGATATAAATTTTTCCCGGTTAATGGAAAACTTATAATAAATTCTCTTATTATATATATCTTTATTTATATAAATCAAACTTAATAATCGAAATCCTTCATTTCAAGTATAAATTGCAGGTCGAAAAATTTTATTAAAAATAATATTTTTTTTTATCAAGTGAATACGAAGAAATGTTACATTTTTTAGTGCTTTCAAAATTTCTCAATTTTTGCAAAATATAGCAAAACCTTACAGCAGCGAAATTTTTATAAACCTCTTCGACGAATCAAAAATGTTTTGCTATTATTTAATACGCATTAAAAATGAACCAAAATTGCTCGAAACTTACTACATGTGATTTTTTACCCAAATTTCTGGTGCATAGGGGAGACCGGGGCAAATACGTCCACGTTTTGGAAAATTCATTTTTCTACAAGATCGTTATGATCATTGAATAACAACTTACGTCACACGCTAGTGTCTCTCCTAAGGAACAAAACTCCAATCATCATTTTCAAGAATCTTTACTAATTTTCACGTTTTAAGAAAAAGTTTAAAGTAGTGTTGAATCAGTCATTTTGAAAAACCCCGGGGAAATACGCCCACCACCTGGGGCAAATACGCCCGCTTTATTAATTAAAGAATTTTGCATGAAAGTAATAGGAAACAACATATAAGAAATTAAGTGTATTGTTTTGATTAACGTGCAAAAATGATTTTCTAAGCACTATCAGAATATACACTAAAACAATTCTTGAAAGTGAAAATAAAGCCCGAAGTTCGCACACACTTAACATGAGCTGGTTCGGGATCTTCGGGATTTCATCTACCTCACAACTTCCTGCGTATTTATTTATTATAAATAATAAATATTGTTAATAAACGGACTGGGCGTATTTGCCCCGAGCGACAAATTTTTCTTTAAAAATTCATTAAAAATACAAAAAAATTTTCTGAGATAAAACTACTTGGGCTTCTAGTTTTTCTTATTTCAAAAAGCAGGAAAAACTTAGCTGGCTGCGAAAGCAACGAGAAACGAAGACTGTAGATGTTTTTTCCCAGACTGCAAAACTTAGATGTTGAGACTCCGGAATGACAAAACTGGTCAAAACCATCTACTTTTATTTATAACGTTCTAACCATAATGTCAATCGCTATGATTTTTTTGTGATTATGTCTACGAGTAAGGGCACACTCGTAAAAAAGTTTGCGTGAAATTTGAATGAATGTATTACAAAGAAACAGCAGGTGGGCGTATTTGTCCCTTGGGCGTATTTACCCCGGTCTCCCCTACTGCATAATACAGTAACAGAAAAATGAAGTTAACAACTTTAGTATTCAGCTTTTATTGATATTGATAAATTTTCAAACCAAAATGTGAAAAATATACAGGGTGTCCTAAAGTCACCAATTAATATTTGAAAGGTGTCTAGTTTGTGAAATTTTGAGAAAATTTTTCCTTTGCTATTATTCACAAAACCTAGAATCAAAAAAGATATTCAAGTTTAAAATTTGACCAATAAACGCGTTATTACGAGAAGCAAGGATAGAAATCACGGATCAAAATTTACCCAAATTTTCTACGTATTTTTTTTTTTAGTCAAAATTTATTCGCCACTTTTCACAAATCTCAAAATGAAAAAAGATATTCGATTGGAAGTTTCAACCCATCAGATTTCTCAGATTTTCAACTCGAATATCTTTTTTTATTTTGAGTTTTTTGAAAAACTGCAAAGGACTTTTCTACTCAGAAAATTTTGGTAAATTTTAGTATATTATTTTTATCCTTTCTCCTTGTAAGACCGCGTTTATTGCTAAAATTTAAAACTCGAAAATCTTTTCAATTTCGAGTTTTGTAAAAAATGGCAAAAGAAAAATTGTCTTAGAATTTCACAAACTATTAACCCCTAAAATATTAGTATAGTAATATAAACAGTGAAAAAATTCCAATCTTGAATTCCAAGTACAAAAAAGATTGACGAAAGTGTTAAAATCTGAGTTAAAACCAAAAGAGCAACGGGTAACTCGGTAAAGCACCATATCCTTTTCCGGGATCGTTGCCAAATACAAAAAGAATTAATTGGGTTGCTTTTTTTCCATCGCAACCTGCTGCATGTCGCGGGCACGAGAAGTACTACTTTTTTATTGCAACTGCGTTACCCTGCATTACTTTCCTCGCTTTATGTAGCCACTTGAGTGTCGCTTATAATTCCGTGCCACTTGAACATAATTTCTCAGCTCAAAAAGCTTAATCAGGGAGCTTTTAACGAAAATTTTCTCTACGAAATCGCACTTCTAACAGTCGACCTTATTTCAACACTTACAAGAAAACCTCGTAACTCGAACTGTAAATATTGGAAAAAATACTATATTCTATGAAAATCTACAATACTATTTGATTTTATATATATTATAGTTGATTTAGCAATACATATATTTATTTTTACCATGCAGTATAGTGAAACGTCAAATATCGAAATTTAGGTTGATATATAGTAAAAAATATTGAACATATTGTATTTTCAACTTTAGGTTATAGCAGTTCTCAATTTACAAAATATGGAAAATTACCTTACATGATTATAATTTTTATATTTTATTAGTATTTACTACAACTACTATACTATATGCCAATTACTACAATACGAATATTTTGAATAATACAATACTGTATGTAGTAAAATTTACAAGATCTCATCTCGAACCACCATTGCTATATTTTTTAGTAAAAAGTACTAGATTTTTCTCTCGGTGAACTTTAGAAGTTCAGAAGCAAAAGTTCGTCTAGCTTTTCTTTTATGCTTTTTTTCGCAAATACTCAATTTAATAAATTTTATGAAATATAATTTATTGAATCAGTCTAATGAAAATTAAGCAATGTCAAGTTCCACCTGGCAATCAAATAAGTCTATTTCCGAACAAACAATGCTTGATTCAACCTTTCTAAGAACGCAACGAACCACGTGCCAAAATACCAGCTAATTTAAACATAATTATTTTAGGAATAATTACACGATGAAAATCATAACGAAAAGTAGAAGATTAAGTTTTAATGTGAATTACAGGTATAACGATCAGCTCGTAAAGTGACCGTTGAGTATCATATTTCATAAAACGAAGGTGAAGGAGCGTTTAATGGAGCCAAAAGTTTTCACTTACGAGACCTTTCACTTGCTGAAAAGCGTTTGTCGTGTTCAACATGATCGTTATTTCGCATGCTTTTATGATTTTTTACGAAAACATTGCATAAAGCTCATCGAAAACGTAAAGGAATTTTTTTATTAAACAATGCATGCAAGAAAACGTTCAATGTCATGTTAGATGGAAAATTCATAATTTATGCTTTTCCATTGGTGAGTTGTGTTAAAGAAATTTATCACGTGCTTACGTGTTACATTGATCAAAAAAAGGTGTAAAAAATTATGTTGCCAATGATTTATGCTGCTAATAATCATTAGGTCGGACGACTCTAAAGAATCCTTCGATAATAATTTCAGCCTTTTTCATTTTTTTTCCCTTGCTTTTGTTCTTTTTATAATTCTGGAAAAAATATCGCTAAGGTTTTTTTCTAAGTCTCATTATAACTAACAATTTAGAAAAATAGATTGTTTAAATATTTAAAAAGTAGAGAAAAAATTTATAAACTTTGCGAAAATAGTTTATTTAAAAAACTGAAAGAAAATGGATTTTTTTATACTATGAATTTCGAAAAACGAGATATTGATTTCTATCCGCGAATAATCGTCAAATATTTAAAGGAATTCATTAAAAACCTAAATATAATAATTAGTGGAAAAAATAAATGTATTGTTAATTTTTCAAAGATGTTTCATGAACAAGTTGGTTTAAAAAAAATAATATAACATATACTTTACTTTGCAAACAGTGTAAGAATTTCAAAGCTCATTCAAACAAAGCAAATATATGTTTTTTCGAATTTACATTAAAATCCGAAAGATTCATTAAAATTAATCATAAATTTTCCTGATGAAAAACATGTTTCAATATGAATTGGAGTGAAATTTGACAAAATCTAAAGTCGAAAAATTTTATTTTGAAAATGTATTCCAAAAACAATTCCAAATGCGCTGAAATCATTTAAAATCACTAATTTCATTATTTTTTAATAAATTTCATTTTTCCATGTTTCCTAAAATTTTATTTTCAAGTCCATTTCCTCAAATTTAAAATCATTCGATTTTTGATATTGAGATTATTGATTTCTGATTTCCATTACTTTTATATTGAAGTCATAGAATTCATTTATAACTTTTTGAACCTATTAATGCAAGATTATTGAAATGATTTAAATTTCTTATTTCTTATTTCAAGTTTCTGAGCATTGAAAAATTCAGGGAAAAGTTCTTTTTTTTGTATTTATTTATAAATTTGAGGAATCAAGTGGCGTTGTTTTCTTAACAATCAAAAGCTTTCTGAGATTATTTTATTTATTTTTTTTATAGTACTTTTTGAAGGAATTTATTTTAATTATATTATTTTGTTCATTTTCAATTTTTTCATTGAATATTTATCATAAAATTTTCAAAATTTAATCTCGTTGCTTTTCAAATACGTCATATTTTCATAACATTATTCCAGATTATTATTAACGATGAATCCGTATTTTGATTTGTAACTAGTAAAAGGAATTTCCTTTAATGAAATTATAAAATTTTTAAGTAACGTAAGTTGCAAATAATAATTTCGTATATTATTTATTGCTACCTGAATTGCGATATTTTGTTATTGCGTTATGTGTTACATATGAAATAATTTAATAATTACATCTAATGAAATTTTTATTCAAAAGCAAAAAATTTACAAAGTTTACGTTCCAAATTGTCGTAAGAATTAAAAAATACCGGTAACATTCAATTTCTTGATAATCAATTTAATATACGGGCAGAAAAACTTTCCTACATAATACTGGCCTTAAACATTTTTTTGAAAAATAAATAATCATTACCAGTTTAGTTGATAAACAAATAACTCCAATAAAAAAACTATTACAAAAACTTTTGTTGGAACGAATTCAGTTCAGACTGAACCGAATGTAATAACAGATCGACAATTTCATTCGGCTTATCAAACAATCCATTTCGATTGGCATTTTATATGATCGCGAAATAGAGCTGTGAATAATTTCTAAAGTGCAAAGTTAAGTTATCTTGAATGCAAAGTTCTTATATATAGTGAAACCGGATTTTCGTCTGGTCATATAATTCAACATCCAGATCACCTTTCACTAACCGAATTTTTGTCTATCGCGTGTAAAAAACATAATCACCGACCGGTCACGTTTCCGTACATTTTCATTTTACTTGACATTCAAGAGTTACGCAATATTTTTTTTCGTCATCGAATATTTATTTTATTCGCCTCAACTGAAATAAACACGAGTAATTGAATTGGTTTCTAATAAAGACATTTAAGTTTACGAAGTTAATTAAGAATGATCAAATTAGCCAGAATTAGTTTTTTTTCTACAGGTTGGCACGGTCAGCATGCACGGTATTTAAAACTAAGTATTTAATTAGGCAGCAAGAATTTATTACTTATATGACACGACATTGCATGTAAATGAACGAATTCGTTTGAAACATCGTGGTACGAGCGAATATCGAACGTTTCTGTCGTTGGAAAATAAATTTTGCAGAGATAATCAGGCAGTGCATTGTCAAATTATTGCATTTCCAGCATTACGAGGTTAAAATTGCAAATCAAGTTTTACTTCTGCATTGAGGTGAACAAAGATGTTTAAGTTCGATGATGTATACCTCCTCAATTCAGTAATTAGTGAGAAATGATAAAGTAATCAATAAAAGTGAATCCAAAATAAACAATACTACCGTTACCGATCATTTTCCCGAAAACCGTTTTCCCGAAAGGTACTTTTTTCGAACAGCCATTTTCCCGAACAACCATTTTCCTGAAGGGTTTTAAATTTTTCCGAAAGAGAAATTCTCCTATTAGTCTAATGTCTAGAAATTTCATGGTTACGCATTTACAAAACAATTATCTTTTGAAAAAAACTTTTGAAGAAAAACCTTTGAATTTTATATCTGAAGAAACCTAATTTGAAATTTTTACCACGAATCTTCTTATTGAAGACTCTTCTTATGAAATTCATAAATGTATACAATTTTATTGAAAAAAAGTGAAATGTCAACCGAAATTCGGAAAATAATGCTTTCGGGAAAGTTGTCATTCGGGGAAAAATACTTTCCGGAAAATTGATATTCGGGAAATAATACGTTCGGAATAATGGCATTTCGGGAAAATGACCGTTCGGGAATTTGGATTCGGGAAAATGATCGGGAATCCAATACTACACATGAATCGTCAAGGAAAAAAAGGAGGTTTTCTACCATGTGATATATTAGATAAAAATTTTTTTAAGATATTAGTAAAATATATGTAACTCTACAATATTATATTAATTCATCATCATTCAATTCAGAGTCGATGAGGTCGTCATTGAATAAATCAATGTTCCCTACAAAATTCTTTAATTAAATACAAAATTAATCTAAAAACATGCACGTGTTCCATATTTTCGACAAAAAATCTTTTTTTTTTTATTGAGAGTTTGTAATCCTTAATTCAGCTGTCAAATTAAAAGCAAACTTACGTCAATGCCGGATTTAGGAATTTAGCACCCCTAAGCAGTTTTAAAAATTGCCGACCCCCCCCCCCCACACACACACACAGCCATCAACTTTGAAGAAAAAATGTAAGTTCAGTGAATTAGAGAATTAAATGAAATTCGAATTTTCCGTATGAAATAGTAAAAATTTTCAAATAGAAAAAAAGATGGCGAAATTTGGAAAATTCGGAAATTCAGATGATTTTTTAACTTACAACTTAGTAATTCCAAAATTGACGTTATTTCGAACATGTGGGAGAATTTCGTTTTTCCACTATCATTAAATCAATTTTTCCAACTCTAGGAACTATGTGAATTATTATAATTTTGATTTCCGAGAAGACTTACGTTCTTAAATTTAATTATTTTTTGTTGAATTGAAATATTCAAGCAATTTTCTAAATTGGGAAAATGTGATTGATGAGAGAAATTTAAAAAGTTGGAAATTAAAAATTTTAATAAAATTCAAAAATTTCAACATTGTAAAAATTCACTCATTAACTAACATTAATGTTCTTTTATGATTACTAAAATTCAGAAATTTCGTCACATGCAGAGTATTTCTCAGACGATAGGACTTTCTCGAAATTCATTAGTTTTTAAAAGTTCGAAAATGCTTAGAGTTGGAAAATTTCAAGATATATAAAAATTTAAAGCGTTCTGAAAATTCGAGACAAAAATGGTACAACAAAATTTTTTGATAAGTACGTTATAAGTAATAAATTACAAAAATAAAGATGTTTTGACATTTTCAGCAATTTTACTTTGAAAATTTCAGTTATTATGAACGTTCCGTTAAAATTTGAAAAATGTCGAAAATTTTGAAGATGTACACCGTTTATTATAATAAACTGTGCAACACAAAATGTGAGCTGGGAAAATGATAGCAAAAATGGAATCTAGACCATATTTTAAGATATACGTGTCTCGGGTTTTGTTTGGATTAGCTCTTATAAACGAGTTATTCAACGAACATTTCTATTTTTCTTCTCTTTTAGCACATTGCACGAGCTGAGCTGTCTCTCTCGCACCTTTAATGTTAAATGAACAACTTTATTGAGCTAATTTAACAAAACCCTGAGACACGTGTGTCATCAAATGTAGTTTTGATTATCATTTTTCTAATTTCATGCCAGCTTATTTTAGTGACTTGAATTATGTTGCACAGTGTTATATGGACCTGAAAATGAAAATTTTGAATCCTTAGAATTCGTTGATTTACGTTAAATTATCGCTTGGAGCGCGAAAGAGTTTCTAATAATGTATTATGAAATTCAAAATATTAATTAGAATTTTCAATTAGAATAATAACTTATTATAGTATCAAACTTGTTATGATGTTGCAATTTTTTCATTGAAATAATTTATTATGTTGCTACATATACCAACAGAATAATTAGAAAATCCTCACATCAGTTATTCAAATTTTGACATTTCTGCTATATTTTAGTTTCTCCTATCTAAAACAAATTCTGAAAGTTTTCTTATTCATTTTCCGCCCCGCAAAATTTTGCCGCCATAGGCAGCTGCCTAGTTTGCCTGATGGGTAAATCCAGCCCTGCCTTTCATGTACAAAAATTTCTGAAATTTTTATTACTGTTGGTAATTTTCAAAATCTCATATTTCTGAATAAAAACTTGTAATGGTAAATACTTTTCGGAACATAATTAATTTGTTATAAGAGGAACAAGATACAATTAATGAATCGAAAATCTTCATACTTCATCATTTTTGTTCATGGAAAAGTCAAGTTACAAACTATATTCTGAAAAATCGTTCAAAGATATACTTCAAACCTCTGTATAATAAAGTGAATTTGGAATATTGATTTTTAACTACACGTTGTTAAAAATACCAATTACGAAATAGGTATTTTTTTTTTCTATTACATTTGTTTTTTCGATTACTAGTAAAAAATCGTTAGCTTTTTTTTTATTCCGTCATTTACTCGTTAACTGAAAGAGATATAGAGACTGAAAACTACTGCGATACCATGGCGCTTTTTGGGCCTCTGTATCTGCTTCAATTTACGATCATGTTATTAGATAAAAAATTTATATCAATTTTTTCAGTACTCTATAAAAAGGAGAAAAAAATTCTAAACACTGACTACACGCTACGTTTTTAGTGCAGAAAAATTATACGATTAACATTTTTTCATTAGTTTTTAATTGATGAAATTCATAATGGAGGTTTAGATTACATAAATTATAAAAAAGATAGTTTTTAATTGAAGTATGCAAGAAAAAACTCATTGCTAGAAAAGCAAAATATGTAAAGTAAACGTTTATCTACAAAGTAACGAAATATTATGAAAATGTACAAAAAAAAGTAAAATATTTCAAATTTAAGTAAAAAGTATTCTAAATAAGATTGTCAGGCGATATGAAACAATAAACAATTTAACTTGTTTTTTGAAGTTCTACACTGAGAGAAGAAATGTTAACTTTTAAGATATGTATATTTGGTTATGGCGAAATAGATACTCGTATACATATATTTGCCCCAAACGTATGACACTTTTAAATAAATATAATTTTTTGACGGTTACCAAATTATATTTGATCAAAAGTGTTATACGTTTGTGGCAAATATATATATCTATTTCGCCATATCCAAATATACATATCTTAATATTAAATATTTTCTTCTCTATATATATGTATATATTATGTTGTACTGAAATTATTGCTTGTTCATCGAGCGCAACAATTTTCTTCAATAATGGAAACTTCAATTTTTTGTACGTATAAAACAAAACAGATTTTTTCCAGAATCAACGAGCGGAAGTCACAAAATTTCCACCAGGAAATAAATAGATCACGTTTCATTGAGTTTGGGAGTATTTGAAAGTACTTGCGTTTGTTGCGGTAACTTCAACGGAAAACAAAACTAAACTATATTTCCAAAACTTTTACGCTTCTGCTACTTACAGTGCCGCTTACAATCTATATAGCTTTGAAGTGAAACAGTTCACATAACTAAGATTTTGCGCTTTTTGATTTTAACTATTACGTTACTTATTATCCTTTTTGATAAATAATAACCGATTGAAAAACAAATATTTTGACACCATAAAAAAACTTGAGAAAATTTGAAAAATTGATATATTCCATATTGATAATCGAGCATATTTTAATTTGTGGAATTTCCAGTATACATGAATTTCAGCAATCATTCAAAAATGGTATTCACTTCTCCAAGTAATAGATGATTTCTTTTTAGAATATAACGTGCTTTATTGTAAACTTGTGATTTTGTACAATGAATTCTATAAAATTGGACATTACGAAACCAGTAAATTAATAAAATAACATCCTATAAATATACGATAAAATTATCTGAAATTTGCAGAATTTTTTAGGCATGCTTGAAAATCGACGTGATTTTCTTTGCAGCATTTTCTTACGTACTAGTATGCATTCGTTGAGTTTTCAAATATTCTTGCGAATTTAATAATAATGATTTGAAGAACATCTGATAATAAAAACTGCGAGTTGTTATCAAATTTAACTAGTACTTCCCAAAGAATTCGAAAAATTTTAAATAATAGTCATGAATAGGGCTGACAAAAATATTAATTTACATATTCAATATTTATCTACATATTTCGATATAATTTTAAGATAAATTCCTATTTTTCAATTTTTGCTCTTACCGTCAATATTTTTCTATTTTGGCGCTGTATCGATGTATGTAGCTGATGGTTTGTCTGTGACGATTCAAATATAGCGTTTCTTAATGGTAGAATCCCGTGCAACAGCCCGAAAAAAAGAGGGATTTTTGGACATGTTTTTAGGAAAAAAAAACTATTCTTTTCAAAAATTTTTCAATTTATTATGTTACTTTTGAAATATGACATTGATTTTTCGTTATTTTATACAACAAATACATTTTGTTTTATAAGGGCTGACGTCGGACATTCGATACTTCAATCTGCCCGATCTCTAGCTCTTCGCACAGACGTCTAAAACACAAAAATCAGAAATGTTTTCAAAATTTAAATCTAGAGATAGTCTGTAAACCAAAAGTTTTGAAAAAGTATCAATATTTCACCAAATGGCGACTATTTAAACTAACAAATAAAGTAAATTTTCAGGTAAAAATAATATTTTCTTGTTTAAACAGTCGCTATTTGGTGAAATATTCAAATTTCTCAAAACTTTTTGGTTCACAGACTAACTCTGGATTTAAACTACAAATAACTTTTTGATTTTTTTGTTTCAGACGTTTCTATGCAGAGCTAGAGTTTGGGCAGATTGACGTATCAAATTCAGACATGTCCGACATCAGCCTTTATAAAACAAAATCTAATTGATGTATAAAGTAACAAAAATTGATTTCATTTTCCAAACGTCGCACAATAGATAGAAAAAATTTTGAATAGATAAGCTTTTGTTTTCATGTCTAAAAACATACCCAAATTTTGGTATTTTTGGGTCCCAAAAAAACCTTTTTTTTCTGGATATTACATGGGATTCCCCCCTTAAGTGATAAGTGAGGTAAATATTGGCTCTATTATTTACAGAATTTACTGTAAAAGTAAGTATTGAAGACAGTCGTCGTTCATTTCAGTTTGAAAATTTACAAAAGCATGTCATTATTCATTGTAATTCTTTCAATACCTGTGATTAAAATAAATATTTATCCTCCATATTTTAGCTATTTTTCGTCCATACATACATACAAATTTTCGTACTTTTTCGTCCATATTTTTGTCAGCCCTAGTCATGAAAATAGCTGCGATATTCTAAAAAATATTTTGAAAGTTCTAATATTTTTGAAAGTTTGTTCAAAATAACAAGAAATCATTTCAAATGAGAGTGATTCTTGATTGTTACCAAAAATCGAAGCAATTCTAGCAAATTGCTTGGAAAGCACTTGAAGAATTCAGGTAATTTTCTACCTATTTCCTTTAACCTTCCAATTTACTAAAACGTTTGGAAATCGAAGCCGAAAATTCCGAAATGAAAAAAAAAATATCGTTAGCAATCGAAATTTGCCAGTTTTTCAAAGTTATTCAACAAAAAATTCAAACAATTTCGAGGTTTACAGAATGATATGAAACTGAATTTTTTTTTAGAGTTGTTTGAAAAGTTATACTCCAAAAAGATTTAATTTTTTTCCTCATATTATACGAATGCAAATGATAAAATGCAAAAATTAATTTTTGAATTCTAACGGAAAATCTTTCTAGAAAATTCATGAATCGTTTTGAAAAATTAAATAAATGTGTTATCATTTTGATCGTACAAAAATGTAAATATCAATTAATACCTTTTTCCACATAACCTTTTCTAAACATCTATACCTTTATTAAATATTCTTCCCTAAACCTTCAAATATGACAAACTCAAAAAATAAAAAACCAGAACATTACAAAATCGTGTGCGTTTTCAAAATTCTGGAATATATGTAAAATTCAACGTTAAGTAACTTTTTTATTTGAAGTAAGTACACATTGTATCAAAAATTTTTTAATTTTTTCATGTATTTTTCCTATACAAGTTCAGAATCATTCTCAACGAGGTCGCAGCAGCACTGTTTCAAACTTTTAAACATAAAACTTGCCGAAATAATTTCGTTATTCAAGTGCTTTATGCTGCCAAGAAAAAAAGATAAATGTGAGAAAAATCATCTCAAAAGTCAACCTCCACCTGACACTTGGACGGAACTGAAGGGAACAAACTTTTCCTGTCTCATTCAAAATAGAGATCACGGCCTAGGTTGTATCTCGCAAAGTGTCAAACAACTGCGTCGAGTCTCGTCAAAAAGTGAGCGTTAATTTTTTTCAACGAACTACGAAAATATACGGTGAAACAATATTGTTCCTACGTTTCTCAACAGTGTCCAAATATCATGTTAATTTTTTGTTTTTTCAAGAATGATGAACAAAATCTAATTGTGAGTTTAGTACGTTTTTTTTTCCATCAATTTTAGAAAAGTAAAACGAAAACTTTTTATGGATATATGGGATATTTATGTGGAAATCCATTTGTAATGTAATTTTTTCATTTAGTGGTGGTTTCAGATTTTCAACAAAGTTCGAAAAATTAATGACAGTGATTTAAGTTTTGACGGCTCAAAAATTCGCTACATTTGGTTTTTGCTTTTGTCAAACTACTTAGGTTACATAGCATGTTTGAAAATCACTCGAATTTTTAAGAAATTCATAAATGTTTAACACATTATTTGTTTATTTTTTCAGATATGTATTTCAGAGTTTTTCCTACTTATCTAAAATTAATGTCAAATATTTTTTTTAACTATCAACAAATTTTTCATTCTTTCTTAACTTCAAAAAAAACCTTGAACCGGTGAAAATGTACTCAAAACTTGGTCAAAGTTTCGGTAGAACAAAAATACAGAGAGACCATTCCAACATCAAAAACTACGCAGAGCTTAATAACTCCTGTTTAAACATTTTCCTGTTTTTTTTTCTTTTGACATAGTGTAATGAACAAAAACAAAATTACTGACAGTTTTAAAGCTCACTCGAGTTCTTTAGCTTTTTACCTCGTAGAAAATTTCATATGAAATTTTCAAAATTTCAAAGCGAGTTTTCAAAACTAACAAAATGAAATCTGAAAAGCGCAAAAACTGTACACAGTAATATAATTTTTCCTTATTCTTTTGAAAAAATTGATTAAAAAATTCGCCTATTCCGCATTTGTTAATTTTTTTTTTTGAAAAATCAAATCACACGTTGGAAGATATCAAAAAAGAAGCTGACTTTTATAAAAAATTCAGCTTGTTCTTTTTTCAAAATAAGGTTTTCAAAGTAACAACTTTTCTCCGTTTTTAATATTACATTTTGCAAAAATTAAATTTTTCATGATGTTTGGCTTTCAATCAAAAGTTGAACAACGTTTCCAAAATGAGATTCACTGTCTGAAAATACACGAACTCTGTCATTTCCCGGTGAATGTCAACAATCCAAGAGTTTTCTCAAAATTATTAATTAACGCCAGTCTTGAAGTTACAACAAATTTCAAACTTTGCAACTAATACTAAACTCATTCCAAGGTTGCGAAGAACCTACAACGTTTTACTAGTGACGAGTAATCTGCTATTTTCATTTTGAAAACTGGACTTTATATCGAAAATCTATTGATTATTATTATTTACTGAATTCACTGCAATCGACTGAATTTTTTTAGAAGAAAAGTATTCATATAAATAAGACATTATATTGATGTAAAGAAAATGTCACATTTTACAATTTCTGAATGGAAAATTGATTGCAGAACGTATGAATAGTTGAAAAATCTTTTTCATATTTAAACAAACAATTGAAGGACTCAACAACCAAAAAAATGTGTTTTTGCAAAAAAAAAAAAAAATTGTGACTGAGACATTTAAATAAAGAATTCATTTCATTTCTATCAACGAATAGAAAATCGATTATTTCTAAGTGTTTATTTCATCAATTTTTCATAAAGATTTAGATTTAGATATAGAATAGAGAAAACCATAAATACTTTAATTAACAATAATTATTCTCACGGATTCAATAAATAAAAAATACATTTTCGAGATCAGAAATATATGTGATTCTGATATTTTGTATGACACATTTTAAGAAGTAATATATTTTTCATCGAGAAACTAAATTAACCGCATTTTTAAAATTTGTGCTGATAAATGATTAAACTTTTTGTGATAATTATTATTTAATATTTTCAATTTACAAAATTTTCAATGAAAGTTTTTTTTACTAAGTTTGCTGAAAAGTGAAAGAGATTAAAAAATTGAGAAATAAACCGATAAAAATAGTTATATTCATTGATTTTTACTGCTGAAAATGAGAATGTTTTGATTGAAAAAAATTCGTTACATCGATATTTTAGATGAAGAATTTCGAATTCGTAAACTTTTGTTGTTGTTAAAATAAATGGTACTTTCTCATAAAAAAATTTATCTTTCTGCATTTCTTATCAAGTTTGATTGGAAAAAAAATTTCTTATAATAAAAAAGTTCTGAACATTATACTAGAAAAAATGCAAATTATTTGAATATAGCCAATTTCAGGTAAAATGATAAAAAGATAAAACGAAACACTCATTTAAAATAAAGAAAGTTAGATATATACATCATACTAAAAAAGTCTTTAATTAAAATTATGAAGCAAAATTATCAATAAAGAAAGTAAATTTTTGTTGATATTTTAAACATTCTGATTGATTACAGGCATAATGTCAATTTAAATTTAATTAACGCAAGATACGAAAATTACGAATTCACCTGATTTAGAATTTTCAATTTTCAATTAATTAGGTCTAGGAATATAAATATTTTTGATTCTTATCTTTCTAGCCTTTTTTTTAACTCCTAATTTGTACTAAATTTGATGAAAAAAAATTGACATCACAAATTTATGAAACGTAAAATATTACACAATTTGTTAATAATAATATAAAAAAAATTTTTTTTATATATTACTACAAATTATGGTGGCAGTTATTTTGCCATGTCGTAATTTTTTCCATTTCCACTCAGAAAATCAATAAAAATGGAAAAAAAATTTGTTGTTAGAGTTTTTTATAGTAAATACACATATTTCGTTACAATCTTCACTCCAAAATTCAAAATTTTTTTTAAAAACCAACTGAATATTCTCAAACTTGATAGAGTTAGTATATATTTCAGAGAATACATCAGTTAATTTTTCAGATTTTTTGTCGATCATCATCATCATCATCATTGACTTCGACACAAACACTACTTCCTCCATTATCAAAATTAATAATAATAATTATCATCAAAAATCTGAAAAATAACTGTTCACTAACACCAAGTTTTTGAAAAGCCATGAATTAACAGTAAAACTTGAGTATATACATGTGTTTTATACATTTAAAATTTTATCAGCTTAGTAGCACTCGTTAGCAATATCCGAATTCAGTAAAACTTGACCAAAAAGTTGTATTCATCATATTCATCAATTTGAAGGCCAGGAATGACACGCATCCTAACACAAATTATCTTACTTCATCAATTTTTTGAACGATACGATATTAGTTCCAATAACTTGTCATTTAATACATCATCCCTAGTATTCAATAACAGCGCTAAATTCCACATGCGTTTCTATTTCCTTTCCCACCTCGGAAAAACCCATGGTTTCAACTAAACCGCAACACCCCGTAAACCCTCTCCCGGCGATCCTACCTTCCTGGGTTCCGGCGTGTAGATCCCCGGCAGCGGTGCCAAAAGGTGCAGCGCCGGATTAGGGATCCCGGAAGCCGGGTGACCCGCGGGGATCGGCAATGGGACCAACTTCAGGCCCCAGGGCAAGTACCAGGGTGTCGTGTGGTGCATCTCTGAGAGCCAAAAAACCTCCCGAGCTCAACAATTCCCCCGATATCCTCACAATCACATGCACCGAAGATTCCCCTCGCAGTTTCAAGGTTTTTCCTCGGGCACCATCCCTAGGTCCTCCGAAGGACCTTTAAAAGATCGCGGTCTTTCCAACTTTCACTCAACTTCAATTGTTCACTCAATTTACTTTTTTTCTTTTCTTTTACTTTCCACCAAGGTGAAATCGAAATCGCGAAGCTTAAAGAAGTTGTTAAAAAATGTTTGTTTATGTTTGTTTATGCGGGCGAAGGTTTGTTTATTTGGAAACGCGGAACAGACGTGCCCGAAACGAGCGCTCCACGACGACTGAGCTTCGATCATCGAGCGTCTACGGGCTCAACGCACGAGCACATGGTTGGTTTACCTCCTCCTCCACTAGGAGGTTTCCCCTCGGTTTGTTCTGGCTTTTCTGTCTTACTCTTTGCTCTAGGATGCTGTAGATGTTGTTCCCTCGCACGTGCAACAACCCCCTCACCCCCTAAACACCTTCTGAAAATTACTTCGAGAGTAGTAGATTATTATTGAGCACATTGACAATTTTGATCTTTGCCTTGAACTCTTAACTTATCGTTCCGCCAAAATCAGAATTTTCACGTGCTTGCTATTTTGTCTTGAAACTAGTATGAAAATTATTATTATTATTATTATTATTATTATTATTATTATTATTATTATTATTATTATTATTATTATTATTATCATCATCATCGTTATTATGAATTTGTCAATGGAAATAGAAATATTGCGAAAAATGTTAACCCATTAACGCCCAACTGGACACTTCATCTACACTCTTTTTAACAGGTTCTTTTCGGTATCCAATCAGACGTTAAAAAAATCGAGACTAGTCTATCTTAATGTGAAATTTTCTCAACTTTTGATCGGTAAAATCAGATTTGCAAAAAAATGCATAATGAACAAGTTACATAAGTTTATTTAACAAAAAACACGAAATTTTTGAAAAAAATTTTATTTTTTAATACTTTTACATCGAAATCGCTATTCAAGACCGCAAATTCGTACATTTTTTTCGTCCATGGACCTCTCCCTTCGAAACCTATATGTTGGTTCCTCAAATTTCAAAATGGCAGTATCCAAAATGGCGGCTCGAAGCCAAAATTTTTTTGCTCATTTTGACACTTTTGACAAAAGCAAGTTATCAATGTTGAATGTTCACAAATATTTGTGTACAGGGGTTTTTCGGGTCGCAGATCACGAATCTGTTATCGAATTCCACAAATTCAAAATGGCAGATCCAATATGGCGACCGAAATTTTACGAAATTATTGAAATTCTATGAAAATTAGTAGAAAGGGTTTTTTGGATCGTAGATCATGAATCTGTTATCAGATTTTTCACATTCAAAATGGCGGATATAATAAATCCAATATGGCCGCCAAAAATGTGAAAATCATCCAATTTTCATAAAAATCAGTATCTCAGGGTTTTTTTGATCGCTGATCACAAATCCATCATGAAAATTGATAAATTTAAAATGGCTGATTCAATATGGCGGCTAAAAAGTCACGAAATCATAGAATTTTCATGTTAACCGGTAAATGAGGGTTTTTTGGGTCGTTTGATATTTTTATAGATTTTTTAGAAAATCATTACAAGACACATTTCAAGCATTTCGTAGGTTTCTATAATTTCCGTGTTATGTATTCAGAAAATACTGCTTCATTCTCCGGTATTTTTATAGATTTCTAGAATTTCTATGGATCGCTCTATAGATTTCTAGGATGTGATGCTGTAGTATTGAAAATTTCCACGATTTCTATTATTTTTATTGATTACTAAGAAAACAGTATCTTTCATATAGACTCTATGTTTTTTTGTTCCCATATTGTAAAGTATTTCTATAATTATAAGAATTGTCTGTTATTTTTACGGTGTATCATATAAATTTCGAAATTATATGTTCTGGGATTCAACGTTTTATAAATTTTTAAGAATATTATCTTTACATAGCTATTGAGTATCATGTAATTTATAGTATTTTTTACATATTTTTTTATTATTTATCAAACTATGAGGGATTTTCTAGCGGTGTTTTCGGAATCCTAGTATTTTGCAAGTTGCGACAAAAATTTATAGGAATCGATTCTTTATAATCTAAACTTTTGAAGATCTTAAGTAATTTTATAGATTTCTGGGAAAATTACATTTTCGTAAATTTATATTTGAGACATATTATGTATGAGGAAAGTATAACAGATTGTATGTATTATAAGTATAACATACAAGTGTAACATATTATATATTATAACATATTCTAAGATAAACAGGTTGTATAACTGATTATAGAACAGATTGTATGTGATGCCTATGATTTCAAGCATGTAAGACAGACAAAAATATACTCAAAAACTAGAATGTATGAACCTGAACGTAACATTGATTATTCGGTAAAAAATTATTCTGTTTGAACTCATCATAGAGTTGAAATTATTTTAGTTTTGGACGTGCCAATATCCAATTTTGAACGAAGAAAAAACATTGTATAAAGAGATTGATTCCGAAAATAATTTCTATCGAAAAAACATAATGCTCTTTGAATAAATTATACGGAATGAAATTTCGAACTTTGTTTACGAATAGCACAGTGTAAAATTCAATCAATAATGATTATTTACCAATTTGTTCAATATATTATACAATTTCTTGGTTTTTCTTCCGATGATTTTGAAAATTAAAAAAAAAATCGTATAATAGTAGTGTGAAAATAGTTAAGCTGTCTTAAATAATTATAGGTACCTATATATTACAGGATTTCAGGATGTTCATTAGGGTAATCGTTATTTTTGGAATGCCGCAATTTCTTTCATCACCGATCTGAAAATCAATCAGGATGTTAAAAAAACTTTCACGTAAAGTTTGAGCGCAATCGGATGAGACTAATTCTATTCCTATGGAGTTAAGTACAAACCATTAAAAAATCCCTAACCAAATTTTTAATTCAAGACAAGAAAAACAGGTCAAAAGGGTCCAGAAATTGTGATTGCAAGTTGAGCACAAAGGTCCGAGGTTATTGTGAAGAAAAATGATATATAAATCAGACTGGTCTATATTTGTAACTTACACATTTTACAGAATCGAGTTTATCAATTTCTTTTTTTAAGACTTATCAATTTTCTCTATTAAAATAGACCGGTCTTTCTTGTCACGAATGACCATTTTTACAAATTTTATAAAACAAGTTTAAAAAAAAACGCTAATTTTTTGTAATTTAGTGACTTTATATTGTAAAAGTATGATTTCAAACCTAACCAAACCTAGAGTTCTTTTAAATAGTAACCTTTAAAAGAAATTTTGCTGAATGACAACCTTCAAAAGTAATCTTGCTGGATGAAAACTTTTTTCCAGAAAACCCATTCGATAACTGTTCGAAAAAGTCATTTACAACTCGTATGATTATGGTCCTAGCAACGTAATATACTATTAGATCTTGATTAATTTTTGCATACCAGCTACGAAAAAAAAATCCGACGTTGTCAAAATAACGGCCACCCTATCGTTTATAAAACTTCTGATAATTTTTAAAATTATTATTATTTGAGGATTCACGGATGAATTATTACAAACGTTTATTCTACTAACTTCAAAACGTAACGATCATAAAATATTCAACTGTAGGTGTCTAGTGAAACGTTTAGGGATTACGGAGACCATTTAGTTACGAATTCAATTCAGAAGTAGAAATATATGAAAATCATAAAAGTACAGAAGAGCATTTCTGCACGTTACGTACGGACATTCGGTTTCTTCAGTATCAATTGATAAAGAAGTGCTATTATTTAACTTAAAAAATAGAAATCAATTCAATGGGAAAAAAAAAATCTTTTTTGGAATTTTAAAAGATTTTCAATATTTGCGAATATTTGTCAGTTACAGACAACTTCATCTTTCTCGAAAGTTTCAGACGGTTGAGTAAATAATTTTAAAAAAATGTAAATTTTACAAATAACCATTAATTTTTCATTAGACAACTTCAAAATCAATTTATTTTGCAATAATTTCTCAGAATTTCAGAATACCAAAATTTCGCGTGAAGTATTTGACATAAATTAATCTGTCGTTATACAAACAAGTTTGAAGTACATCCAAAAAAAACCTCTAATATTTTTCAGAAAATTTGAGAATCGACTATTTTTTCAAGTCCGGAAGTAAATCCAGGTATGAAAACTTTCCAGCATTCATCTAGAATCCATTATCATCAGAAACGGGACTTTCATCTACATGAATAATGAACAGCTATTTGTGTATACAAAACTTTATAAAAACTCGGAGAGCAACGTACGGTCTAATTTCACTTTCTCGCATATCAAGTTCGTACTCTTGGAACAACAAAAAAAAACTCGAATAAAATTCATGGGACAGAAAACTGAGATCAAAGTAAATGTTACTTTTTGAATCCGGAACTTCCAATTTTTCATCCCGTTTTATTTTCTCGTTGGAAGTATCGTTTACCTCAATACATTATACTTGGAGAAAAATTCGTTTGCCATTACAAAAAGGTTCATTGAAGACAAAGATATTGTATGAAATAACAAGTTATAGGTACGACGAAGTATATCTATGAAAAATTCACATGCCATTTTTTTTAAACATGTTTCTTATACTATATAGTATCTTTTTTTAAATAATTATATATTTCAGTGTATTTATACGAAACAAGTCTGTTATGGCTTGTTTTTTTTTCATTTACCAAATTTGCAAATTTTTCATTTGCCATGAAATCTTCCCGTAATGTCGTTTATTACACTGCTAGTCATAGTATATATATATATATATATATATATTATTTGCTTATAATATATGATATGATATAACATTATACGTTTAATATATATATTTTTCCCATGCATCCGTAAAAAAGGCCACTTTATTTCTATGGAATGCGGAAACAAAAGCCCCTTTTTGGGGTACTCGGAAATCAGCGGGAAATATCA